>MNCI01005374.1:397603-436585 GCA_015680685.1 Gnetum montanum | reverse complement strand
GATATTTGTAGCATTCCATCTTTTTAGAATCAATGGAAGTAACTGAGCATATAAAAATCAAGAGAGCTATCCATTGCTATAACCCTTTTGTTAATTTTTGTTAACATATTTTCATAAATTACATAAATTTCTCCTAATGTAGATGTATCTATATCGGCATAACGAATGAAATCAACAATAGGTTGCAACATGCTAATAATCCTCCTACAATATAACAAATACTTATTTTTAATAAGATATAAAGATGCAAACAATAAAAAATAAAGAATTATATTTCAAATAAATTATTTCTTACTTTCTTTGTTTCCACCACTCATCTGATAAAATCTTTTCTCTAACACTCTTTCCCATAGTTGTGTTGGCTTCCTCCCCATTCTTCCATTTACTGGTTATAACCATTATTTATAATGATTCTTGTATCTCTTGCATTCTCTCCAACATTATGAAATATGAAGCATATTTGTTTCACAAAATTTATAATTAGTTTAGCATTAATAAATCAAATTTCTTAAAAACACACAATATAGATTTTTGTATTCTATTACCTTGTTTCTATAAGCTTTTTGAAAATCTTATTTTTACTACATTCCCTGAACAAGGAATTTGAATAATGATGATTGAATGAAAATTTGTATGTCTCTTGCATCTATAATAAGCTTTTTCACCCAATCAATTTTACCAATATCATGAAGTGTATTATTTAGAGAATGAACACAACAAGGAGTCCAAAATATATTTGGATAAATCATTTCTATCATTTTTCCTGCATACCTACAAATAGGAGTTGAATCTATTATAATTTGAATAATGTTGCTTGAACCAATAGTTGCAATTTCTGTCTTTAATAATTTGGCTTGAAAATTAGCATATTTTATATGATTGGAGCAGTCTATAGCATTAAGAAAAAATGGTCGAAGTTGACAACTAATTATAATATTAATTAATGGACGTTGACGAATATCAGTCCATTCATCCATTATAATAAAACAACCACTTTGCTGCCAAAATTGCTTCCATTCCTCCAACTTTTTCATGCCAAGTTCATACCTTTCATCAAGAAGATCATTTCAAATTTTATCTTCAATTAGAGAGATATAAAATGGACCTGCCATATAAAAATATTGGTTTTAGTAATAATTTTAAATAAAAAATGATAATTTAAAATTTAGAAATATTACCCACTTCAATGGCACAACGAATTGCTTCTTTGAATGAAGGAGTACATGCAAGTTTGAATGGTAATCCATTTTCATAGAACATTTTTGCAATATTGATATCAGCTTTTATTTTATTTTTTCAACTTGAAAACTTATTTCTATTTTTTTAAGTACTTTTCTTTTTGCTCGTTGTACAACATCCTTTGTTTTGTTCTTACTTTCCTCTATTCGAATACTTGCAGTAATGCTTTTTATCATAGCCTTTGCTTGAAAGTAGTCATACATAGCTTTTTGAATATCAAGATATAGAAATTTACATGTAATAACACCTATTCCTATTTTATTTTCTAATGGCTAAAAGAAATGATGATGTATTCATGTACCACTTGCAATGAATTCATGGTTACATACATGACACTTCCATCTTTTGCTTCCACATTCTCCACTCTTACAAGTGTCTAATTCTTTTACAAATTGTTTTAATGGGGATTTCAAAATAAATCTACCTTTTGCAAATGGTTTCAAAATTTCCACATTACAATCTAAGAAATTTTTTTCTTGCGATGCATTTTCCTCCAATAGAGTACTATCTATTTCATTCTCATTGCTATCTATGTCTTGAATAGAGCTTATCTTTATAACTGTAAATATTAATGGTAAAAATTAGAAAATAAGATATGATTGCTAATCTTCACAAAAGTTAAAATGAATTTTAAAAAAAATCACAAATAGATATACCTATCAATTGCCCAAATTACTGTGACTAAGGGTATCTATTTTTTCTTTTTGTGCTAGCAAAGAGATTTTAGAAAAATGTCTTACGAGCTTTAACATTAAAATGTCATTCAATGTAATAAATCTGGAAATGCAAAACAATAATAGAGTTAGGGGAAAAATTGAAAATACAAAATAGTGATAAATTTAAAAATAACAAGATGAAATTTCAATAAGAAATAGAAAAAAAAAACTAAAAATCATAGACAAATGTACTCAATAACTATTGAAACAAGGGCAGGATTTCATAAAATATGAAATATGGCATCATGAATGAATTGCTTCTTTGAATAAAAGAATAAAGCCCAAGTTGAAGAACAGTGAAAGTAGCTTTAATGCATGCAAAAGGGATCTGACTGATGACTACAAGTAGGGTTTGGTCTGCATAATTCTAATTCAGTTCATCAATCTTTTCTACTTTGATCAAAAGAAACAAACCAACCAACCCAGAAAAAAAGTGTCATAACTACAATTAAACTAGAAACCAAATAGAACGTTGTATTAGAGGTATTAACTGATTAAAGGGAAATTTTTTCTAGAAGCTTAACGATAATGCAAAACCACTTTGGTAAAAAAAAAAAATTTAGTATGTCTTCAAAGAGTGACAAGACATCGATGCACTAAGAACTTAAGCACACTTTAAAAATAAAAACTCAATTATATAAAACATTAAAGAATGGTCTCGATAAGGTAAGCAACTGAACAAAAAGTTGTTTTGAAATTGTTAAATGATAAAAAGTATAATAAATATTCAACCAAGAGAATCTATTCTCTTTCCGCTAAAATCTCCAGTCTATTTTCTTTAAGCATTCACCCTAACATTAAACCCTGCAACATCAAATAATCTTGTTGTATTTAACCAAAGTACAAAACATAAAGGAAAAGTTCCAAAAAATAACAAGAATTGAACAATCAGAAAAAATGATTCAACAAGAACCTCCAAATATTTTATATCCTTGAACAAATTATAATCAAACATGAAAAAATTGACAAAATCTTAAAATAACTTCAAAGAAAAAATGATTGAACCAAACTAGTAAGTGAGACAGTTTTTTTATGTACATAGAAAAAGGACTCAGCATGTCAAGAATGCCACTAGACTAGGTAACCTGGAATTAAGCTTTGGGAAGTGAAGGGTCATGCAAGCGATCCCAAATAAATAGATGGTTAGAGTAAGCAAAAGGGCAGCGTAAGCGATCCTAAACAACCATTGGGCAGCTAAAAATCAGACGATAGCTGATACACTATATATGCCATAGTTGTCCATCGATATGGAAAGAATCGATATGGACCTTTCTTTTTGGATATTTTTCATAGAAAATTAGACGATAGCTAACAACAACGTCTTCACCCAAATCAGACTAGGTAGACAAGACCTCCTTCATGAGGAGAAACGTTCATCTCCTCCTTCATCACTTAGAAACATGGATGCAGTGTGATACTGAGAGAAAAACTGAAGATGAAAGACAGAATTTCAGAGCTGGAAGAGAGAAATCAAAAATACAAGCATTTGGAGAGTTTGGCAATAGAAGCATCCAATTCCCTACGAATGGCGGAGTAGGAGCATCAGTTAATAAAAGGTGTTGGACACAGATGCGATTTGCAGGTAAAAATAGGTAAGATTTTAATGGTCAATGAATGTTATGGTTGAAAGTTGAAAATCGAGACACAATTGCATGAAAAATTATAATGTACGTACCCAATGTGAATTTTACACATTTCTGTACGTGTGCCCTAATCCACCGCAAACGGTTCGTGAAATTTTCTTGGGAATCACGAATCTCTGGCACATATAACCAATGACTTTGGGCTTCAGAACAAGACATCAATTACAAACATTGAGGGGAATGTGAAAAATGAGAAATAACTACTCCTTCAAAGTAATATGTGCCTAACATTTGCAATTACATTAGCCTTATACAAATGTTTAAAAGTTGCCCCAAGAAATTGACATAAACAATTATGCCTCATACAACTATGTTTCAAACATCATGAAAATTAATGTCTCTTCAAATTCTTCAATAACAACATTATGCCTCTTCAAATTTATCACAAAAATAAAATAAAATCATAGAGCTCTGATACCACTATTGGCGATCAATAGTAGAAGATTCAACCAAATCAAAATCAAAATTCCCAAAATTCAAACCCTAATGGTAAGAAACAACTTATAGATTTTACTATATCACTGGATGTTGCTTGGCACAACTGGATTTGAAATCCTACTTTTTCTTATTAATCTCGGTCGCTAGAGCAATATCTTAGTGAGGAGCTTTGTGGATTTTCCTATAAACATATCAATGTAGATCATTGGGGATGATATGGAGCAAGATGAAAATCTCTATATCAATTGGAATTGTTGGAGTGGTAGTTGATGATATGTTTGGCACTTCAAATTCTCAAAGTATGAAGATATTGCTTCTTACCAGTAGAATCTATGTGGATCGATATCTTGAACAATGATATTGATTAGTATTTCTAGAATCTATGACTAGCGATATCACCTACAATTGAAAAATTAAACGTTTGAAACAAGCCCGATTCAAGGGCAAACATCATCAAATTTTCTTCAAACTTTAGCCACAATATTTAGAGACATTAGAGACTATAAAAAATCTCCAAAAACAAACATGCAATGAAATTTAGTATGAGATTCAACATAAATTCTTAGCTGAAACTTTATAGAACATGTGAGAATCCTTGAGATAAATCAACACTTCATCCCTCTAAGGGCTTAGATCTAGAATCCAAATGTCCTGAACTATGTGACAAGACTATATCTATCAATCTTTAATGCCAAGTAGGCTTACAGCATTCAAGTGCCTTTGAAATTGTGAGAAAAGGTGAAGATTCTGAATAACCCCAACATAGCTCTCCAAAACCTTCACAAATCAACACAAAACATTGATTCAAATGAGAGAATTATAGGTTTTCCAACATGCAAAGCTTCCTAGCGAAGGAATTGCTAAATCCTTGTTGGAATCATAAATCCAAAACATCAAACACTTTTAATTGAATATCTAAACTTCTAACATTCATTGAGAAAACATGAAACCAATATATGAGAACCAAATGCTTGTGAAAATGTAAGATAAAAATTGAGAATTGTGAGAATAATTGAGCAAAACTGAGATTTAATTGGGAGAAATTTGTGAGAACATTGTGAGAATTGGATGAAAGAATTGTGAGGATCTCAAATTATTGTGAGAAATTCATGCTGTGAGATAGTGAGCAAGAAAAGAAAAATGTACATAAAAACTTAAGGAACTACCGACACACTTCTTCTTTTCTATTCACCTTCAGCTTGAAATAAAGTGCTCTCATCAAGTTTACAATGAAGGAGAGGACTCATTCTTATAGTTTTTGGGGATGCCTCATTTTGATGAGAATTATATGTAAGATCATTGATCCATTACAAAATTGAAGTGTGCACATGCACTTACATGAAATAAAGCATAAACTTCAAACTTTGGAAATTAAAAACTAACTCCTAAGGACTCTTTATGACTTTTAAATTTTGAAAACTAAAAGCATTACATCACTCCAAATTAAACATAACATGAAATATAAAAATTGAAAGCAAATTTTATGGTCCACATGAGGACACATCTCACATGATTTACAATAGATAATGCTAGCTTTGATAATTTAGTTTTTAAATATATGGTAGAGTAGTTGCAGTTACCTATTAAACCACATCCATAACCATACACGAGTGGTGGTTCAGGGTCTAGTGCAGGTGGCTTTAGACCATAGGTTGTTGTTGTGCATGGTGGGGCCCCAAAACTAAGGGGTATCCTTGGTGTTTTGGTTCAAATGCTATTGGGTTTATAGACCTTGGTTGTGGCCAATTGTCAAGGATATCTGGCAAGGTCACAGTGGGACGTCTAAGCCCAAAGAATTTCTGAAGCAAGGATTAACAATGGTTAAACATAACATTCGACAAATGTGGGTAGCTGATAAATATTCATTTCAGGTGTGTTGGGGGGAGTTTCTCAAGCATTTGACAATGGTCCAGGCTAGGCAAGAACAAAGGGATTACTAGGGGGATGCTGAGGTAGAGGTACTTGAGTCGCATGCCTTGGAGGTTTAGGAAGAGAACTATTGGTAGCAATGGAGCAGGAGGACCTAGATGAAGGAGACCACAACTCCCACTTCTTTTTCACTGTATCATGGTTGGTACAACAGTCCAAAAGCACCCTCATGGTGAATGACTCCCTAGTGGAGGGGCCAACTTGGGTGGTAGGGGCACTGTTGGATTTTTGGTCAGATATATGGTGACATCAATAGGTCTCACCTCTCACCATTCAAATCAGAAAAGTTTTAAATGTGGTTGATAGCATATGGTTGTTGGCCTTGTTCACAAGGGTGGAATTAAGGTTGGCATTCACTTCGATGAAAGGGGGCTGAACGGGTGGCTAGTAGAGTTTTTCCAGGTGTTTATTGATGTCCTTGAGGATAATTTGTTTGATGCTTTTAATGCTATGCTGTCATGGGGGGTAGTTAGATGGGAGATAAACTGTGCTTGGATAGTGTTGATTCCTAAGAAGGACAACCTATCTTGTCCTGCAAACTTTTGGCCTATTGGCATCTGCAACACATTGCTTCGACTTTTTCCGAAGTTGTTGGTGAATCGTCTAGGGTTGTTGATGTTGCACCTAGTGGGGATGCAGTAGGCAGGTTTTGTTAAGGGTAGGCACATACAGAATTAGATTATTCTAGTGCAGGAAGTCATTCACCCACTCTAGGCGAGTAAGTTTCCTAGGATGTGCTTGAAGTTGGACATCCCTGAAGCCTATGATATGATTTCTTGGGAGGCTCTACGGGAGGTGATGCTTCACAAAGGTTTTCATCCACATTCTGCAAATTTATGTGTTGACATTCAAAGGTTGGGGGCATTTTCTTTGGATTTGGAGGGTACGTTATGGGGTTTTGAAACCACTAGGAGGGGGCTTCAACAAGGGGATCTTTTTTCTCTATTCCTCTTCATTCTCGTGATGGATATGATGCGGATGTATTATGAAACTGAATGGGTGAGAGGTTTGGATGTCAATGGGGTGCATTGCATGGTGGAACATTATGCGCATGTCACTATTCTATTCTCATGGGCCATTTTGCCACAAGCACATGCAATCAATAGAACCCTCCACCACATGGGCGAGGAAATCAGGCTCCAAATCAATTGGGGTAAGTCAGCTATTTGCTTGTTAAATATTGACATGGGAATCTAGGGAAGGATCATTCAAGTGCTGGGGATGCTACCCGGTTCGGCTGAAGACAAGTACTTGGGGTTGTCGATGGTTGATTGGCATCATTGCAGAGTGTGTAGGGTTTGCTATGACATTTATAGGAGTGGGTTTCCCATTGGATGAATAGATTTCTATCCTAGGCTAGAGGAGCGGTGTGGGCTTGGGCAGTGTTGTCATCCATAACATGTTTTGAAACTAATGTGGCATATCCATCGGCAAGGGTAATTAACCAAGTGAATTGACTTATTCAAGAATTTGTGTGCTTAGGGGGTAAGGGGGGGAATTGTCTCCATTTGGTGGCTTGGGACAAGGTGGTAAGACCTAAAGATGTGGGGGGTCTAAGCATACTAAGATTTTGGGATGTTCTAGCGATGGGACATTAGGCCCTTTTGGGCAAGTTATTATCGCAGGACTTGAATCTTGCATAGTGGATTGTTCTCCTACGATGCAAGTACACACCTTGGGAAGTGGAATGGAATTTTTCAAAAATCTGGCAAGTGATTTGTAGGCATGTGCAAGCGCTAATGAAAGTGCGGTTGTTAAATGCCCCACCTAGGCAACTGATTTGGGATCGATTTCCCCCAATTAGGAAGTGGTGCCATGTGTGGACAAGGTATTTTCTTGAAAAGATTAAAACCTTTCTTTGGTTATTATGGCATGATGCTCTTCCCATATGTTGGGAACTGATACAACGTGGCATGCAAATTGAGGACACATGTCCTCTCTTCATGGTGGGGGTGGAGATGACCATGCACTTTGCCCAAGAATGCATTTTAACCAACTAGGTGTAGAGAGCGGCCAACTTCCCAGTTGGAATGTAGCTTAGTAGGGAGTCTCTGGTCATTGCTATCCTATGGAGATTTTGGTGTGTGTGTGCAATTTTTGGGTGTTTAGGGGGGAGCTGTTGCTATTGCTAGGGCAAATTGCTACGGAGGGTTTGTGCTTGTGGTGGAAAGCTTTGTTTGCAATGGAGGCAACATTGATCATTGAGCCCTTATGTGATGAATACTGAAGCAACGAGGGGCTGTGGTGTCTCATGACATAGGCTGGGTGGCTTGAGGTGCTTCCTTGGTTGTAGGGGGACCTCAAGTTCGAGGATGGGCCATTTTTCACCAACTAGCTAGGGGATTGGATAATTTTTCATTGCACTTGCATCAAACTCATGGAGGTCATCATTGTGCAACTACTTCAAGTGTTGGTGGTAGGGGAGAAGGTCCCTTTGCATAGCTAGGGGCTACAAGACACTAGAGATTTCTTTCCTAGGGTTGACCCTAAAATAGGAAGTGGGCAAGTGTCAAAGTAGGCCTTAGAGCCATTGTGGTAGGAGGCAGTGATCATGGTGGATCACATCTTTGTGTACTTCAGAAATGCTTGGAAATTGGTGCTGGTCCACTTTACCCTAATGAGCTACCTACGTTGGGGATGTAGGGCTAATCTGCCTTGGTTCCTTTTGGCTATGCTATAGAGGTAGTGGTGTGGATGCCACTCAGGGCTCATTTTGACTCTTTGGAGGGCTATAGGGGGTGGCACTCACTTAGAGCTGGTGGGGTTGTCTCTCCATGCAGTTTATGATTGACGGTTGCACTGGGGAGTGGGGAGCCGAATATTGGAGAAGGGGGTATTGAGGGAGGAGGTGGAGGAGGTGCATGGGGAGGAACTAGGGGATTGCATTTGGGGGTGATGTGCTTGGGGATATCTCCCTTTTTGGGGGAAGGGGGAATGCAACATTCATCATTGCACAAGAGATGAAGGTGGCAATAGAAGATGAAGGTGGGAGGCAAGGCGCTTGGGGAGTGGTCGACTTCCGAGGGGACCTCCTTTGTTGCAGGGGTGGAGTAGGGGAAAGCTATAGAGTAGCTAATGTGGGAGGAGTCGTGGCACCAAAAAGAAGAGTTCCAAAGGGAAAGGGAGCTGTGGGTGGTGTAGCAAGATGAGGTTGTTTGGGTTGTCGTCAAGAACAAAAGAATTTGTTGGGATTTGGCCAAGGTGGCTACACATCTTAAGCAAGAATTAGAGCTTTGGGAAATAGTGCGGTAGGAGGTGGAAGATGAAGCAAGGTAGTGGGAGGAGGCAGAAAGGGAGGCCACTGAGTACCGAGTGCAAGAAGAGGAGGAGGACCAGATTTGATGTTAGTTGGATAAGGTCCATGTTGATCGGGTGATCACCTGGCAATGGGAGGGTTGATGCCCGTATGTTATTCTCAACATTGGTAGGAATGCGCTGTGGTTGGCCTTGCAGCACCACATCCGTAGGCAGGGGAGAGACTTTCACCCTAATAAACAGGGGAGCAACGCGGCAAAGGTTTTCAAAAGATTTCAGGAGGCAGTGGTCTTCGTTGATATAGAGCCACATAGGGAGGTCCTAGATGATATCCATGTGTAGGAGCACATGTATTATCCCTGTTCCTGGCTGCCACTTAGGCTATAACTGGGGCCCAAGTGGGGGGGAGGGTTTTGCTATTATTTCTTGCAGTTGGGGTGAATCTGGTGGGGTGGGGAAGTTTTTGCTGGCTCTGTAGTACTTTTTTGTTTAAGGGTGCTAGGTGCATGGGGCAGGTAATCATTCTCCCCTTTTTTGGGAGTTTGGCTTGTACATTTTGTAAATTTTTCTCATAATATAGCCTGAATTTTTTCCAAAAAAATCAACTATAGAATTACTCACTAGTGCACGGTAAGTTCAAAATTGGTCTATTTTTCTAATATGGTGCTTTGTGATGTGATCTCTGATGGATGCTTACCACATCATTTTTGGAAAACCATGGCAATATGAAAGGCATGCTTTGATTGATTCATGGTTTAACACTGTGACTGTGAAGAAAGATGGTGTATGTTTTTGACTACATGGTGATAAGCCCAAGAAGCTTGTAATACCACCACCATCATCAATATCATCAACACTGCCATCATTGTAGATATTTTGCATGGTGAGGATGCAAGAGATAGTCCAAACCACAAGCTGGGAGAAGAAGGCTTTTGCTATACTTGTGACTTCGGGATCACCACCAAAAAACACACTGCCATTGCCAGAAGTCCAAGAGATGCTATTAAGATTTGGAAACATCATGGTGGATGAACTGCTAGACAATTTACCACTACACTGTCAAATATCTCATGTCATTGATCTTATTCCAGGTGCTGAAATTCCCAACAATGCTACATATTGGATGTGCCCCAATGATATAGCAAAGTTAGCAAGACAAGTAGAGGAGCTATTTCATAAAGGTTTGGTATGCAAAAGTTTGAGTTTGTGTGTTGTACTTCTTGTTTTAACGCAAGAGATGGGAATGTGCATTGACGCACGCACGATGCAGCAAATCATCATCAGATATTGAATTCCTATGCTACGAATGGATAATCTTTGCAGTGCAAAAATTTTCAGCATGATAGATTTGAAGAGTGGCTACTACTAGATTAAAATCAGAGAGGGAGATGAGTGGAAGATTGCATTCAGGACATCAGATAGTTTGTATGAGTGGAAGCTAATGCCCTTTGGCCTCACCAATGCACCAAGTACATTCATGCGGTTGATGAATGAGGTATTAAAATTGTATCTTAATCGCTTTGTTATTCTATTTCTGGATGATATGTTGGTGTACAGCCAAGAACATTTGGAACAATTATAGTTAATATTGCAATGGTTAAAGGAGGAATAGTTGAAGGTGAATGCTCAAAGTGCAACTTTTTAAAAAAGAGCTGGTACCTTGGATTCATCATATCCAAGAACAGTTTGAAGGTAGACCTTGAGAATTTAAAAGTTGTTGTTGAATGGCCAACTTCGTGAAATGCTATGAAGATGAGATCTTTCGATAAGTTAAAAGCTGTTGTTGAATGGCCAACATCACAAAATGCCATGAAGATGAGATCTTTCTATATTTTAGCAAGTTTTTATAGAAAATTCATTAAGAATTTTAGTGGGATAGCAACTGGGATGATTAACACCCTTATGGGGGTTAGGGTTCTATGTTTTGATAGACATTAGCAGTAGTAGTAGAAAGAAGTTTTCAAAATCTAAAACATGCTCTCACCGTAGGTCTTATTTTGACGTTACTAGATTTTAACAAAGAGTTTTTAGTGGAATGTGATGCCAACAGTGAAGCAATAGGAGTGCTAAGGAAAGAAGGAAAGCCTCTCACCTATTTCAATGAAAAGCTGAATGAACCATGCCAGAAATACTCCACATATGAGAAGGAATTCTATGCTGTTCTCTGGGCATTGCAGAAGTGGAGACATTACCTATTTCCCAAGAAGTTCATTCTGTATATCGACCACAAGGCTCAGCACCAAAGGTCAGCGCCAAACACATTAAGTGGGTGGAAGAATTACATGTATTTATTTTTGTTATTAAGCATAAAAAGGGTGCCATAATCAAGTTGCAGATAAGTGAAGGCATTGTCAAAGAGTTGCATCCAAATGATCTGAACTATGCTGGAGATCTAGATTTTGGTAAAATTTGGTCACGGTTGAAGTTACGCCATGAACACTGAAATATAACCATCCCATTGTGAGATTGAAAATGTTCACTGTGAGATGGTGGACCAAGATTACAGCTTAAACCATGATGGTTTATGATGTAGAGGGGCCAGAATTTGCATTTCCAATGAAGAATTAAGGTAAAAGATGGTGATAGAAACACATGATGTTCTGATGGGTGGACATATGGGCAAGTCAAAACGGTGGAAAGGCTACGGAGGTATTTCTTTTGGCTAGGTATGAGAAGCCAAATTAAGAAATATGTAGCAAGTTGCCAAATTTGTCAAAGGGTGAAAGGAGTATCTACCAATACTGGACTATGTCAGTCACTTCTAATTCCAGAGAGGCCATGGGTGGACATAAGCATAGATTTTGTTAAAAGTATTCATCAAACCATGAAGAAGAAAGATTGTATTCTTGTAGTAGTTGATAGATTTTCAAAAATAGCAAGAATCATTCCTTGTGAAAAGACCCATGATTCAAGGAAGGTGGCAGAAATATTATTCAAAGAAGTGAAGCTGCATGGTTTACCCAGAAGCATAATCAATGACTGATAGAAAGTTTATGAGTCCATTTTGGTAGGAGTTATAATAATCTTTAAGTTGCAAGCTGAAGTTAGCAGTGCAACATCGGGAAATTCGTTACAGTTTTTGCGGTGAAAATTCTAGACGGTGGGAAGAGTTACTACCAGCAGCAGAGTTTGCTTACAACAATCTTGAATGCAGAAGCATAAGAAAAACATCATTCAAGGTGTTGTATGGACACCATCCATGATTACCAGAAATCGTGAACATGTAGCAACCAGAGTTTGTGTGGAACATGCAGAAGTTTCACGCTGCGGTGAGAAGACATCTAGTGGGGGCTATAAAAAAGTATAAAGTTGCAACTGATGCACATTGGAGGGAAGTGCAATTTGCGGAAGGAGCTGCAGTTATGGTGTGGTTGAGGCAAGACCAAATCCGTCAGAGATATGCAAAAATGCAGCCTAGGAGAATTGGTGGATTCCGGGTCAAAAGAAAGATTTCTAATAATGCGTATGGGTTGTTGCTGCTTGCAGGAATGAAAATCTCGCCTTCTTTCAATGTCATGGACCTGCAAAAATAAACACCGCTGAAGGAAACACTACCAAGAACATTCTACCATGAAGATAAAGGATTCCACCATGAAAATGAAGGTTTCCACTGGAAAGCTGAAAGATCATAGAGAAACTCACATCATGATGGCGTAGAGCAAAATTTACCAACAACCATCAAATAAACACCGCTGAAGGAAACACTACCAAGAACATTCTACCATGAAGATAAAGGATTCCACCATGAAAATGAAGGTTTCCACTGGAAAGCTGAAAGATCATTGAGAAACTCACATCATGATGGCGTAGAGCAAAATTTACCAACAACCATCATAGGTAAAAATTCAAGCACAAGCTTAAGCAGATTTGTTAGACAGAGGCAGCCGAATGTAAGGTTTGCTGATTATGGGTCAACCTGAGGAAAAGTTGGAAATCCACAGTGAGAGTATGATGAGGACATCGCCAATTTCTTTGATTATTTTATTTTATTTTGGCTTCCATCAGCTATTCTGTAAATGTCTATGAATTCTGGACATTAACGTTGTTGGGGAAGGATGACATTAACGTTGTTGGGGAAGGCTAGATAAATATGGGTGCTTCTAGGGCGTGAGTGTGGATGTTGGGTTTTGTTGTAAGAGTGAACCCTAAACCCTCAAGCTATAAGCCCATCATAGCACATTCCCGCCACTTTTCTTTCAAATTTCTGTTCAAATAACACTCAACCAGTTATGAATAAAACTGTATCATTAATAAATTAAGCACCATGAAAATCAAGACATCCATAAGTTGGAATGATAAAGTTAATAAAACAAGGATAAAAAGAAGGGTAAAATAGGATCATCTTGTTTAGGACAATTGTTGACAAAATATTTGGCTGTCTATATGGATATCTTTGTGGAGGTGGCACCATCCCTCATGGTTGTGGTTTACACCATTGTTGCTAATACTACTCATACAATTGAGGCATGACTCCACTTGGATAGTATGAGTTTTGTTTATAATTGCCTTGTAAATATGATAATTTCTTTGGCATTTGTTTCTTTACAAACTCTGGATTCAAAGCATAAGCACCTAACTCTTAGGCATAATATAACAAACTTAGTTTGCATTCCCATACTAAAATAATCACAACCATCATCATTTTCTATTTTAGATACTTAGTCCATAGTAGCAAATTTTTATTTCAACTTTAATTGTTTTTTTTTTATTTTTTCTTTCCAGTTCTCATGACGTATGTTGATTTGATATATTATTATATAATACTTGAGTTTTATTAAATTATCTTATTGGCTCTATACTTTGGGATGCTTTTAGTCATCTAATTTTAGTTTACACATCAATTAGAAAAAAAATAACAAATAGCAACAAAAGTTGTAAGCTTCCTATCCTTGAGTTTTTAAAACAAAAAGAAATTAATATTGCTGAAAATAAATTAATTGTTCTACTTTCACTATGAGCTTTTTTGCTTGAAGTTGGAGCTAAAAAGCAATATCTTTGAAAATATGTATTGGGTTCTAATGGGGACTATTAGTTGGAGTGATGGTAAGGTGCTTGTTTCTTAAGTCGTAAGAGCTAAGTTATCTAAGTTCAAGCTTGGGTGCAACTACTTGAAAGAGGTTAGGCTTTACTCATTCAACAACTCTCCCAAGACTTTGCCTTGACAAGATGAACTTTGAGCCTTTGGTGATGATCCTTTATTAGGTTTTTACACTCCCTCTCTTATAAAAAAAAATTCCATTTGAGCAAAGTTTTCCAATAAAATTAGCAATATAATGTGATTTTTTCATCTTGTTTATTAGGTAATCTTTAACTATATTAGTCAAGATCATTTACCGTTTTTTCCTACACCATTACTTGGCCCTCTTAATGTGAAGAATAAACTATTCTTTTAGAATGGATGGTAAAAAAATTCACCTTCATAAGTGTTTTTAACCTTTTCATAAACATGTTTAAACTTTCATAATTTAATCCACTCGTGATGTGGAGTGGGAACAAACAATATGATTTAACAAGTGGAAAATGGAAATGTATAAGCTCCTATAGTGGCTTGGCAAGGAATCCAGTTCTAAACCTAGACATTTTTTATTTGACCGTTGGCATGGGGTGCACACCATGCAATTTTTAATGCCAAAGAATTATTTTCATATTCAAAGCTTCTCTACAATAGAATGTTAGAACCCTGCACATTTGAAACTAATTTCATTTCCTCATTATCATCAAACTCCTACTATTGCTACTACCATCGCTACTCTTCTTCATCCATTTTGCCTAAATTCACAATGTTTCCACTGCTAGTATTCATCACACACACTGGATTCTACAACATAAGGGTCACACACCATGTTTGTCCCATTCATGCCTCAAGTGCCACCACAAACATCTTTTTCTTTATTTTTCTCACAAGTCACAACCATAGTGCAACCTTTTCCTTTTGTCATGCAACCCATGACGAGGTCACAAGCCTCACAACAGATGCCACAACCTTATGTACAAACCTCACAAACTATGGGGCCATCACAAGGCTTGGATCAAGCCTTCCAAATGATCAAGATCTAACAGAGGAATTGAAGAGGCTTAAAGCCTCTACCGCACAAATTGTTAAGACTTCTACCAAGATGATCCCATAAGTCCTATAGTCCCATCCCTAACACTTCCTCCTAGTGTCCCCATTCCACAATTTAGCAAATATAATAGAGAAGGTTACCCTAATGCTCACCTTATCAACTTTCAATCTGAATGTTTGCTCTTGCAACCATGGCCTCATACCATCCTGAGGATTTTCCCTATGTCTTTGACTAGGAAAGCACTCAATTGGTATTGTGCATTGCCTAGAGGATCTATATCCTCTCTGGAAGAGTTAGTAGCCAAGTTTGTCAATTACTTTAAGTATAACTTGAAGCTTGACACAATGCTTAACCAACTCATGAAGGTCAAGCAAGGGCCCTTAGAACCTATACTAAAATTCAATCAGTTGTGGAATAGATTGCTAAATGAAATACCAAAGCCAATAGCTGAAACCCATTTTTTAGCCATATGCAAGGGAGTAGTTAATGAATTTATTAAGTCTAAAATCTACTACCTTGATCCACAGTCTCTTAGCCAAGCATTCTCACAAACTAAATACATAGAGGATGTCGTAGAGGCCAGCCATGATCTGTCTTATATATCATTTAAAAACCAACACACTTGAAGAGACAAGAAAAAGAGTAAAAAAAACAACACTACTATAGCAACTATAACAAAAGAAAAAAAGATCACATACCAAGGGCCAAAGGTCAATCCTCCCAAGGCCCCCACCAATGACTGCTGATGAGTGCAGAGGTACCCTTACACTCAACCATACGAATATGAGCATTTCATGCACAATCCAATCGAACTCCATAGACAAACTAGTTGTGGTATCTAGATAGTTATTCTTAGATCGCAGTTCGTTGTCTTCTCACCTGGACTAGTATTAGCTTTGTCACGTATGGTTTAGTCCAAAGTGAGGTGTATGATGTGTTCCTATACTAATACTACTCCTAGGCTAATGGAAAATAATATTAGCTAAACTAGGACAGGGAGAGAGTGAGAGAGAATCTAAGCTAGCCTAAGTGTGATGAGCATCTGTTCCTTGATAATCCACACACATCTTGGACTGCATGCACGACTACCACTGGGGTTACCAAGCACAGTTCCTAGGTACGCTACTAGGTTACCAAGTAGTCGCACTTAAATGCTCATGATAAAGTCATACTCATTCCACGTTTAAAAGGATTTTAGGGTGAAGATATATTAACTATGAAAGCAATAAATAACAATTAATTACATAAATAATTAAGCTAAGTGAAATCTGCAATGATGAGATAATCTCAATCTTTATTGCCAATCATGTGTGTGTCCAAGTACATCACACTCGAATAAGGATGCCATACAATTACAATCACCACACTGCAGGCATGCACTGGGAGGAAAGGGTTAAGAGAGGAACTACCTAAAACTAAACACTTAAAAGAAATTCTCCAAAAACTGCCTACCAAAACTATCTACCTCTTATTTATAGATGAGGAGACAGGCTGCAATATCGTGTATGCGATATCGCAGCCAAAAAAATGATAACTCATCATACCCCCATGACTAAATGAAAACTCGTCCTTGAGTTATAATGAGAATAAGCTCCATTGATTACAAAGTGGATAGGTATGGGATTATTGAATGGTGAGAATGGGTTATGTTGTAGTATGGAACTAGAACAAAATTGAGACACAACACAAAGAATCAAAGGAAAATTTTATAGCTACAAAATTGATGGAACTCATGTAGTTCCTGGTGGCCGTGGCTCCTCCATAGGTTTCTTTCCCTTGTCTTGTGCTCTAGGTCTTGGAACTTGATGGCATTGAAGTATGGCCTAGAGTTTCTCCTCTTTGGTCTAGGGATCTTGTGTCGTCCATGCTAATGTTTCAATGTTTTATGGAGTCGGCACCTTCCATGGGCAGGGTAGTTGCAAAAACATTTTATTTGCCTTGACATACCAAGCCCCAAACACCCGCCATTCCTCCTTGTAGGCTCTGGCTTTGTCTCTATATTCTTGGAAATCTACAAGCCGTCAAGCCAAATCTTTTGCAACACCCTTTTGTTCTTGGTAGCTTTCTTTAACCACCTCAAGTTCAGAATTTGCAATCTCCAGTTTTTGCAATATCTTCTTGCATTTTGTAAATTCTATTTCATATTTGCTGTACATGGTGGCTACTTGTTGCTTGAGCCCTATTCTCGAGCACCCTGTTGTTAACATGGCAAGGTTGGCATATCGCAGGTTTGCCAACTCCATGTATTTTGTAAGGTCTTGGATCTGTAGGTCCCAATTTTTAACTTCTGCCTAGTGGGAAAGTGCATATGTGTCCAATATGTACCGCCATTCAGTTTTTTGAGCACTAATAGTGTTTATGTGGGCCTTGGCCATATGGATCTCCTTCTCAATGATCTATTTGTACATTCCCACCTAGTCTCGAAAGTGGTCCTTTAGCTTTTCATGTCTTTTAGCCTCATTCTACCACACACTTATTTCAATAGCCATCTTCTGGCAAATGGCTCATACCTCCTCCATTAAGAGGGTTTGATTCTCCCTGGCTAAGTGGTTCATGTCCTGGTTGACCTGGATGAGTTGTTCTCATAACTACTAAAAATGTTCTTCAAGAACATTCTTTTTCTTTTCCATAGAGGTCAATCAAAGGTTGTCAGCAACATGCTTCTTGTCTTCCTCTTGTAAGGCCTTGAGTGCCCTAGTATGAGCGTAAGTCTACGCTTGCGCTACAGAGGTATCCCAAATAGCCTTCTCTTTTTCTTCTACCACCTTCTTGTTCTCCATCAGTAGTTTGTCCAGTTTCTTAGTTTTGAAAGCATCCAGCTGGTCCGTGGGAACCAATTGCAAAGGATCCTATTGTGCTGCTTGTAGGGCCATGAGCCTTTCTTGCAATTTCTTCACCTCTTCTTCAGCATGCTTGTCCCTCATCTCTATCAAGACTAGCTTTCCTTTGGTGGAAATGAGGTCTAATTAATTGCCATAACATCCAAAGGGATGTCAAACAGGGATGTCATTACTTGTCCTATTTTTAGCAAACGATCAAGTACATCCTCATGTTCTGCAAGAGTCATTGAGGTTCCGGCCAAAGTTTGAGCATCCCGTGCTCTCATGAGATTTTCTGGTAGCAAAATAGGTACATTGAATGATTCTTTAATGTGGTCTGTGACCACTTGTACGGCTCCTGTTGCATCCTGGTGTTGCATGACTACCACTATGGCTACTTCACCAGTTTCTAACTACACTTGGAAAGATGCAACATTTTCCAAGATCTATTGTGACCAAGTGCTTTCCCCTCCTCCTGTATGGATGGACACTTCACCCCTTTTATGACCCAAAGAAATCATGGGTTGTATGGCATCGTTGATGACACGGAAGAGATTTGCATCATCACAACTTCCTTAACTAACTGTCTCAATGATGGCCCTGAGATGGCTCATCGATGGTCTGTAATCTTGAGGTGGCGATGGTTAATCTTGGCCCATGCTAAGCCGTACTTCCTATTGCTAGCTAGGTCCCATACTTGGAAGTTGGCTGGATCCTACAAGTTGAGTTGCAGTTGGCCTAGTTGTCTATTCTTTTTCTTGTTCCGATCCCAGCGTCTCACCAGTGATTTTCCTTGCGGCCGGTGGCTTTAACAATTTAGCATATGAAGCATTTTGAGCTTTTCTGAGGACATCATTGGTGTATCCTCTGATACCAGCATGTCAGCACAACTTCCTGATAAGACAAAGAAAGGGTAATGCAAGCTTCCCTGTCTTCCATTCTTCAAACCGCCTCAGGATCTCTGTAAAATATAGATGAGGTAGGTTAGCATTAACCTTTCCCATCAACACTGCACATCCCCTTCCTACATATGTTGAGATTCTTTTTAAGCCCTTCATGGGGAAGAGGTGATAAGTTCCAATTTTGAAATAGATCCTTTTTTCCATCGTCAACTCTCCAAACGTCTTATCCTTGCCATATGCCCTGTCCAACCAAACTCGTCATGCATCAGGGTCTAAACAGGTGGATAACTGAGCAACCTTTGGCACTGTATTCAAAAGGTTTAATGCCTCTGAAATGGCCTACATAAAGAAATCAACTGTCACACCATAAATGTTAACCATGGTTCCTTGTTCTCTGTTGTGCCAAAATTGGTACATTTCCCCTAAGTACCAGGCACCGCTTTTAGAGAGGACAAGCCATAATGGGGATCCTTTGAGGTGATCCCTAACGGCCTTTGGAGCAAACTCTATGAAAGATTCAAAATTTAATTCCACAATCACCGCAGTGAATGTCTACCTTTCATGGATAGCCTGAAGACAATCCTGGGACAACGTGAGATGTTGTCCCTATTCAGGCGCTACCGCAACTCCTCCTTCTACCTACCTTCATTGTACAGTAGCAGGGTCTTCTTGGTGAATGCTAAATGATTGTTCCTCCTACTCTACATGCTATTCAGTAGAAACTTGTCCTTCACCTCTCCTAACTTGTTTGCTCCCACCTTGAGCAGGACATTCCTGGTGTCCACGTTTCAGGGCCATCTGCAATCACACGAGGGCCAATCATTAGTAAGGTTGTTCCCAGAGTTAAGTTATACCTTACTATTTCCTTAATGAATTTATTTTATCTTCATGTGATGTTTCCCAAAAGATTATAATAGTGAGTTCTTTTTACTTAGGTGGTTTCCAATTTTAGTTTCCTAGTATAACTAAGGGGATGAAATTATTTTTGGCACATTTATCCTTAATGTTATAACTAATTACTCTTGATAATGTCCTTTGGGCGATGAAAAATTTCAAAAAATTTATGCACTATTTGCATGTGTCCCTCCCCCATGACTAAGCTGAACACTTTGGGTTCAAATAGATTCAAACGGAATGAAAATCAGAGCACCTGCGAGCAAGATAGAGGTTGAAAAGCTAAGGATGCGCAATCGCAAGTCATAGAGAGAAATTTGACAAACTCCCCCACGTGAATGGTTGAAAATGATGGCAAGTGGTGCAAGGAGGTCACATATATATAGGTTTATGAGACACGATATCGTGGCCTATCAATGTTTAAGCCACAACACAATATACCAAATTTTGAATATTTTTCTAAAATTAACAATGTAGATTAAAAACATGTGGACATGTGTTAAAGGGTTCTAGGGTAATTTAGTTAGTTTTTAAGGCACAAATAATTATATGTGGATGGAATTGATCGCTAAAGGTGTTGGGGGGTAAGGGAGAGAAAAAGGCCATGTGATGGTTCATAGGAACGTTGGAATTCGGAGGGATAGCAATAAGGGAAAGAATATCATGGAAAGTATGCTGAGGGTAAGAGATGGTGTGTGTGAGATGTGTTATGAGTGCAAATTACAAAAAAAAAATTACGCAAGTGAGTCCTCTCCAAAGTAGGTTCCAACCTATAATGCCCTTGCATAGCCACACTTAAAAGTGTTCGTAGGCACTAGAAGGGTTAAATGTAATCCATACCAATTTCACAAAACACACACATGTAGATACCACCGGAATGAGGTCAAAATTCTATGCTACACAAGACACGAGTTACAATTACATGAACAGAGAGATGAGATGGGGTATAGAAGGGATTGTAGAGATTGGGACACGAGGTAACTGACACTGGGCACAATGAATCCTACATGAAAAGAATGATTAATGTGTCATTAACCCGTTGTTCCAAGATCAGGACCAAGTCCATTCCTCTGATCAGTGACATCGCATTATTTCATCCAATGATGAATGACTATGAGAGTACCAAAACAACAAGGTGTATGATCACTTGGCATTTTATTCAACGGAGGAGTGATTTTTGCTTTGTGACACTTTCTTTATTTTTTTTCTTTCTCTTTGTTTTTTTTTATTGCTGAATCCAGAGAAGCCGCCAACCTCTAGGCATGGGTTCATGTCTTTCCAGTGAGACCCCCTAGAACAACATTGGATTTTTGAGTGCATTTTGATTACTCTTACTTTCATTTTGCGTTAGATCTACAAGGACCTTAGTACAACCACATTGCGTGATAACTCTCACAGATGTCACCAAAGAGAATCCGCAAGTTCCCTTGCTATCACATCCTAATCATTCCCTCTTAATCCATCCTTTTTCATTCTAGGTATAATGAACACAAAATTAATTTTAAGTTTTAAGAATGTCAAGAATATCACTGTACCCTTGAATAGAACCTCTTATTTGTAGAATGGATGAGTGGGTGTAATGGATTCACTGTCCAAATAATTGATCACTCGAGACTCGATAACATAGAACACACCTCAACCAATGAGCCACATGAGTGTTTTATTCATAGATGAGATTACTTATAAAAATATAAAACAAGAAATTGAAAAATGAAAAACTGGAAAACAAAAAATTGTAAAATTAAAGAAAATGAAAAATATTTATTAATCTAGCTTGTTATTAGAATGGGGGATATCCTCCATAACTAAATGGTTGGACATGGTGAGGATTAACAAATGAAAGATTAGGATCCTTGCATGTTGAAAATATTGAAACTTGGACATACTTACCCCATTGGATTTCACATACCTAATTATAGTAAGCATAGTGAGGCAATTTATAAGATGTGGTTCCCAAATAAAGAGTTGACCCACTATGATACTTGGGACTGTAAGATGGTATGCAAGGATCAGGATGTCTCTCTCCATGGTTGTATTCATTGGGACGTATGGTTGTTGGAGTGTTAATTGGTGGCCCTGATGAAGTGACACGAGGTGCTGGGTTTGAGGAGAAGGATGCACCACAGTGTTGGACTTGTGTTGAGTTGGAAAATGTAGTGGCCTTGGAACTATGTTGTCCCTTCCTACGATCATGTCTAAAGATGGGACGCTTTCGATGTTGAGGAGGCCTCTTACTACTATTGGCAATAGTAGCACAAGTAACGTTCGTAGGTTGTTGCTATGGTGCAAACACTTCAGAAATAGTTGGTGGAAATGTAGAAGGAGGGAAAGGATGAGCATGTTGAAATTTAATAGAAGTGTAAGGTACACAAGGAGGTGGTTGTGTTAAAGACATGGGCTGATAGTATTAAGGAGAATGATAATGCGGTGGTATAGAGTATGTTGACCCAGTTGGGGAAACAAGATGTTGAACTACATAAGCATTTAGATTCAGATGATACAAAGGGTATCTCTAGTTTAGGGGTGGCTTCCCCCATGACTAGGATTGTTGCCACTGTTATCGAACATAGTATCTCTATACAAACTCTGGGTGTAACATGCTTCCCCAATGCTCATATAAATGTAACAAGATTGGGCATTAGCCCTTGGCATGATCGTACAAGAAAATGTTGCATTCATACATATGATTGGCAATTGAGCCCTTATCTTCCTCATCCCTTCTATCTGATTGTCTAATGACACTTTGTCCTACTTCTTGAGTTGTCAAAACTCTATCTCCAATAATATCAATATATTCTCCACACTTTTTATGCATCCATTCCAACATCGTATTGATATTTTCCTTGACTTCCTCTAATGATTTTTGTACCGGAAAAGATGGTTCTTCCTCCTTGTGATAGGTTGATTTCTCCTTTTTATGATTATGGACCTCTGTTAAGTTGAGACTTTGGTCCTGTTGATGTTTTTCAACACTCTTCCATTTGGCCAATTCTCCTTCTTCTTTTGCTACCCACTTAATAAGCTCTTGGAATTGATGGGTTTGTAGTTCGTATAGTTGACCTTGGGCATACATCCCTAGGGTTTCTCTTGTTGCATCACGAAGCCCATCAATGATGTGGTACATTAGCGTTTCCTCGAAGAACTCATGGTCTGGACAGTTGTTTAACAGTGTGTAATATCTTTCTAAGGCCATGTCCAAGGGTTCATGTTGTGCTTGTTTCCACTCCTAGATTTGTTTCTTCAAGGTCAACACTCTTGTGTAGGTTTGATATCTTTTGTTAAAAAGTGCTACCATTTTTTGCCATCATCGTATTAAATTTGGTTTTAATAATCTATACCATACTTTTTCTTGGCCAACGAGTGTCAAAGGAAAGAGCTTGAGTTTTTTCCAACCATTATCAATGTTGTTCCATGCATAGGCATCGTAGAAGGCTCATAAATGTTGTTATGGATCTAAGTCATAGCCTCCTAAAAAATTGGGAAAGTTGTTTCAATTGAGCTTGCGTAGGAGGCTCCCTTTACAATGCCTACGAGAGATTCAAATGGCCTCTTGTATTTGCGTTAGGCTTGTAGTGGCTAGTAGGGGTTCATCGTCATCTTGTAAGTTATGCTTTCATGCATTGGGATGATGTTGCCTTCATTTGTGTTTATAAGAAACCCCCACTTCAGATTGTGTACTCCAATCCTCATTTTCATATAATTCATTGGTTCTCCAATGAATTGCCTCACTAAATGTGGCATTATTATAGTCTTGTAGTAGAGGCATGGTTGTGAAATTGTGTGTGAATTTGTATGTGACTTTTTGTAATTATTTCTTTCTAAAAGTTATATTGTTAATTCCAATATAATGACCTTGTATGATATAACTAATCTAGATAACTAGCACCGTCCTCGGCAATAGCACCAATGATGAGTGGCAAGGTACCCCTACACTAGACCATACGAATACGAGTGTTTCACGCACGATCCAATTGAACTCCACAGATAGACTAGTTGTGATATCTAGATAGTTATTCTTAGATCGCAGTTCGTTGTCTTCTCATTGGACTAGTATTAGCTTTATCACATATGGTTTAGTCCAGATTGAGGTGTATGATGCATTCCTATACTAATACTACTCCTAGGCTAATGGAAAATAATATTAACTAAACTAGGAGAGGGAGAGAGTGAGAGAGAATATAAGCTAGCCTAAGTGTGATGAGCAACCATTCCTCGATCATCCACACACATCTTGGACCTCGTGCACGACTACCACTGGGGTTACCAAGCGCAGATCCTAGGTACGCTACTAGGTTACCAAGTAGTCACACTTAAATGCTCGTGATCAAGTCGTACTCATTCCACGTTTAAAATGAGTTTAGGGTGAAGATATATAAACTATGAAAGAAATAAATAACAATTAATTAGATAAATAATTAAGCTAAGTGAATGCAACAATGATGAGGTAATCTCAATCTTTATTGTCAATCATGTGCATGTCCAAGTACGTCACACTCGAATAAGGATCCTGTACAATTACAATTACCACATTGCAGGCATGCACTGGGAGGAAAGGGTTAAGAGAGGAACTACTTAAAATTAAACACTTAAAAGAAATTCTCCAAAAACTTCCTACCAAAACTATCTACTTCTTATTTATAGATGAGGAGACAGGCTGCAATATCGCTTACGTGATATCATGTATGCAATATCGTAGCCAACAAAATGATAACTCATCAACTGT
Organism: Gnetum montanum; assembly: GCA_015680685.1. Classification (NCBI taxonomy): domain Eukaryota; kingdom Viridiplantae; phylum Streptophyta; class Gnetopsida; order Gnetales; family Gnetaceae; genus Gnetum; species Gnetum montanum. The sequence goes on along the minus strand of MNCI01005374.1, from coordinate 411,962 downwards.
AGTAACCAACCATAAACTTCTGGGACCACTACATTGACTACAAGTAGACCTAACTTTGAAAGGAAGGATAGGTCTAAATATACCACATTGCCACTAAAACCATCTGAGTTGCTAAACAAACTATTAAGAAGTGGATGTATGCAACATAAGCAAATGACCAAAGCTACTCGAAAGAAGCATGAGCAACTATGTAAAATAGCCAAAGATCCCACTCAGGCAATGAAGGATGATCTTCAATTGCCTAAATACTTCAAGTTAGATAGTTTTTGCCACTATCATCAAGTACCTGGTCATGATACAGACTTCTGCCTTGCATTGAAGGATGACCTACAAAGGATGATAGATAGGGAAAAATTAGTCTTAAATGTTTCTAACCTAGTTCGGCCACAAAACTAGTCAATGTAGGTCAACAAAGATCCATTGAATACTAATGATAGCCCATATGTTATTTCAAAATTCAACAGCAATGACAACCAGAGACCTACTAGATAACCATTCATGATCCAAGTACCCCTCTACAATGAGAGAGCTTCTTTAGCTTCCCATAGCTTAAGACCCCCATTTGTTGTGAGAGCACCATCATGAATGCCTCTAAGGGAACCTATTGTCATCAAGGTCTCCTAACATAATACAACCCAAACAGCTATAGTCCAACCAACTACACAATGATCCCATGTGGTGGTCAATGCTACCGCCTCTTCCTTATAGCCAACAACTAACAACCAAAACATTTCAGCCAACCAAAGGTAGAAGCATAAGAAAAAGCCTAACAATAAGGGAGAAAAGCAGATAGAGGCATGAAAGGAAGTGGGCCTACCGAAGTCCACTTCCATTTTGACTATACCTATGACCTCCTTTACCCCATTCCCTTCAACCAACAAGCCATAGGAGGACACTAAAGCCCATGTCCAAAATAACAAAAAAGTGCCACAATAGCCATAGCCTAAATCCAAAGTTTGCATTTTGGAACACATGGAGGAAGTAAAGCACAATTGGGGTGACAATCCAATGGCCAACAACAAAAACTTCCTTAGTTCAATGGACCAAGTTAGGTAATCACTCAAGCAGAAAAACACAACCTTAAGTTTATATGACCTGATCATGACTTTCGTCACGCATCATGAGGTGCTAGTCAAAATGTTGACTTTCATACCCATTAGTGAGGATATTTCCACTAATGAGGAATCCATCCATGAAATAATGATTTCCCCCTTACCAAGAGAGGGGAAGTCAACACCATTGACATTTCATGATAGCGAAATTAAGGTTAATCCCCAGAATGACGAGGTGACTACAACCCCTTTATTCATGACCATATGCATAGGAAAATTTAAAATACATTAGGTGCATGTTGATGATGGATCTGCAACCAATGTGATTCCATGAATCATCATTGAATGCTTGGGCTTAACTGAGCAAGTATAACCTACAACCATTGTAGCTCTTAAGTCCTTCAATGAATAGAGAGTTGCCATCAAGGGGTCTATCTCCTTGGATTCTGTAGCTAGAGAACAATTCCCTACAACTGCAAACTTCTTAGTGGTGGAAGAGATACTAGGGTTCAACTTGATTTTGGGAAGACCTTGGTTGGCTCAATTACAAGCTGTTTCCTTGCCTTCCATCAAGAAATTAACTTTTCTTATGAGGGAGGTGAAATCATCATTCATGATGATAATGCAGCTCCCCTAGCTATCAAAAAATTTGGGCATAGAATAGGGGTTCAAAGTGGAGCTTCAAGAAGAAGCAAGAACCCAAGACAACCAATGGTAACAATGAGAACCAATGCGATACATTATGGGATGAACTTCCTTTTAACATTTTGAGTGAAGGGGATGGCAAATACAAGCTTGTGCAGAGTCGACCTTACTCACTCCCTAGTTTTACAAAGATTATGAAGGGTTTGCACAAGTGAAGTTTATCTTAACCTTCCCATGCCTCTATGACCAGATGTAGTGATAGCCCAATAGCCTTATTTTTTCTTTTGCAATTTATCATATCTTTGTTATTTTATACACATAGCCTATGCATGTAGCCATAACTTTATTTGCATTATTACTTATTTTATACAAATTTTTTTTATTTTTACTTATGTTTTAAACATTAAAAAAGTGTCTCTTTCAAACATGGCCCGCTAAAGCCTAAAACTAGCACTATGATCTACTATGACCTTAAACTAGCATTCTTGTTCACTAAGATATTAAATTGGCAATGTAGCCACAATCACATAATATAACCTATGCCCACGAAGGCCTAAACTAGCAAAAATTCCTTTTATTATCATCTCTCATGGATTGGCCTATTATCACATTGATTAGCCATTTGATTTTATAACCAAAAACATCAACATAATTGTTCTCAAGGTTTACAATATTTACTACTATAAATGCATATAGCTAGAATAAAACCAATATTTAAATTTGAAATTAGAATTTCCACAACATATAGCCCTAAACACAATGTATAGCAATGATTCTAAAGAATAACCATCCATAATATAGTTTTGGCCAACCATAGCCATCAACATAAAAATAAAGACAAGCTAAATTGAAGGAGGTTGCTAAGTGGCATCTAGAGAAGGAAGTGAAGGGCCATTACCACCCTCACCATTATGGCCACCAATGTCTCCTAAAGCCTAAATACAATAACATGTAGCCAATTAGTAACCCATAGCTAATATCATTACTTAAAAAAAACTAAAATATAAATAGATCAAACCTGTGGAGAGTTTGATCCATCACTTTTGGGGGTAGATGGAGGACGCCTTTCTTCAAATGATGGAGGGTCTAGCCCTTCATCATGTTGGCCCAATCAACATCCACAAGATCAACACCAAAAAGAATGTTAGATCTATTTATAGAAGTCCAAGTAGGAGGCTCATGAGTAATAGCGGCTATAGTAATCTCACCTGCAACAATACTAATATGAAGAGTAGGGGATTGCTCCACTTTGATAGTGATTTCAAAGAGTTGATAAGTACTCTCTGCTTGGATCCCTTGAATGAACAACTCTCTCTTGTGTCGTTCAACTAACTCTACCTTAAGCTATTTTAGGTAGGCCCCACAATCAACCTTATACTGATGCTTGTGGACCTTTTGTGTCTTGCCTCACTCTAGGACCCAAGAGTAGTGATCCTTTCAATCCTCAACCTTTTGAGAGATGAGGTCCATTTGCATACATTGCTCCACCATCTCCCATAGGACCACTACTTTGTCTTGAATAGCATGCCAATAGTGAGCCCAAGTGATATCCTTGGTTCATAACTCCCTTAAGTTAGCCACTTAGGCTTCCACAAAGGCTTAACGGCCTTGGAGATCCCTAATCATATTCTCCTACCTTTGAACCTTTTCACTCAAGGCCATAATTTCCTTCCATAGGGATTCTTTGGACCTCTCTAGTGCTCATGAAACTTTTGTACATGACATTGCTAAATCAATGGTAGTGTTGTAAAGCTTCATAGGTACACTAGAAATGTCAAGGGAATTCTAGGCAAGGAGTCTACCTCCATGTCTCTACAAGAGTCCCACTCCATGGATGGTACTACACAAAGCATAAAATGCAACCATAAGACATAACCTTAAATATCCATAATGCAAACAAAGCCTATGACTAAAGCACATAAAACAAAATCCTTACCTATCTCAAGTGCAACCTAATGCAATCAATCGATGATATCCTTAGGCATTCCACATAGGAACTCCACTTTTTTTGGAGTGTCTACACATGGTTTTGCACAAAACTCAGGGATGGAAGCTTGTGCTAGTAACTTAGGAACTACTATAAGCATAACAATCATCGAAAGGTTAGGATGACAACCAAATATAACCAATAAGATATAACAAAAATAGTGAGGCATAAGCATACCTAGTTCCTCCTCCTCCTCCTCCTCTGGGTTGATGATGGGAGAGGTGACCGGAACCGCCTCACCAAGCAAGGCATCTAAATTATCTATGTCTGCACTGGCAAGTCCTTCAACCATAGGTTGCTTTAGGAGCGCCTCTTCTACAATCCTTTGTTCTACCTTTGTAGTAGCTTGGGTTGTTATAACCTGATGCTTGTCTACAACCATAGTACATAGAAAATTGATTAACACATGAAATTATAAAATACCCATAAAATCTTAAAACATGAAAATAGCCAAATTTAAACAAAGCATACCTGCAACTACTTGTTGTGATGTCTTAAGCTTAAACTTAAGCTTCTTTGGGGTAGGTTGATCTAATGCTGGGGGTGCCTCCTCCATAGGCTTCTTAAGTTTCTCTCTAGCTACCCCTTTAGCCTCCATGTGCTATCATCTAGCACTTTGGAAACTGGTAGGAAATGACAGGGGCTCATTATCATTAGTACTGTCAAGAGACTCATACTACCTAACATCAAGATTCTTAGATGTGATGGATAATGTCTCATCCACCCCCTTTGGTGGATTTTGGGCTTGCACTATTTGATAAATATGTTTTATCCAAGGCCTAGAAAGTTGGCTTGGGTCTTGGGAAATCCATCACCCATTCCTATATACCACTAGAAACTTTGCAAACCTCTTTAGATAGCCTATGAACAATGCAAGGTGTATATGGATTATCATAGAGATATCAACACAGAGTCTAAGAATCTCCTCTCAAAGCCCAATAGCATAATCAAATTTGATGTCCTCCATCAATACCTTCTTAAAGGTCCATCCCTATGTTAGGTTGATTACCTTCTTTTGTAATAGTAGTTTGGGAAATGCAGGAGACCTAAACAATGGATAGGATTCCTTTACATTAGGATTCATGAAGCCATCCATCAAAATTCCAAAGTGGCCTATGTTGGCACCAAGCCACTCTAGAACTTCCTCATGATGGCCTAATTCCCTCACTGTCTTAGTGGAAACCTTGGCCCCATTAGTAGGGATCCCAAACAAATCATGAAAAATGCCAACACCTACATCAATGTTTTTCTTAACACCTTGAATGATGGTGCTAAAGTGACCAACCTCCTTGTCAAAGGAGTTGATAACATGCAACATCTCTGCAATAGGAATGGAAGGAATAGGTGCCATAAATACTCAAGCAAACTTGCACACTAGATGTTTGCTTGAATGTATCTAGGTGCCTACCTCTTTAGCCACTCTTGTGCTAATGCCACATCATCAAACTTTAGGATGAGGGTTTCCTCATGACATGAACATGAAAGTGGTATAGTGACATTAGCTAAGATGGAAGGTTCTGTGAAGCAATAACTAAAGGTTAGTATCCATATGAGCAATTTCAAAAATCAAGAAAAGCAATAAAACACTTAATTTCATATAACACTAGAAGCTACATGTTCACCTTTACTTTTCTTCTATGATGTGGAAGTTCTAGCTACAAGGGTCTGATCTTTGCTATTGATATCTATCCACCAATTGTGCATCATCTTATCATCCTTGCACTTGTATAAGACATTAAATCTAGAGGTGTATTCATCAAAATGCCTTCTTAACTATTGGTACACAGCAACTCTAATTTGGGGATTCTTGGTGAATTCATCCAAAGTAGTTTTAGCCACTGCCAGGATTTGGTCATCAATGATCAAGCCCTAATAATTAACCTTGTACCTGTAAGAAGTTAAATTAATGAAGTTAGGTAAGTTAATCAAGCCAAAACCATAAAAATGTTACAATAACTATGTTTACCCTTCTAAATGATACATGGTGCCAGGTGGGTTCTAGAATAATGTGTGGGCTCTATGTGCCACCATCAAGGTATTATCAATATTATACTAAATATACTCTAGCATCGTCCAAATCTTCAAAAGTTAGCATGAATTTACAGCATCTATGGGTTCCCCTATGGTCTTAGGAATTGATTTATCAGTAATATACCTAGTAATTGGTCTAGATGCTTGAGGACAAGTGTGACCACAACATCCCACTGAAGTTCCTAAGGAGGTAGGCAAGGAAGTCCCTCATCCTAGGCCGAAACCACAACTAGAGAATCCCAAGGGGCATGTCGTGTGGTGGAGTATTGGTCTTGGGATGACCAATGTAGCACAAAATGCCAACCAAGTCCACAATAATGAGAATAAGCCTCAAGAAGACCATGCATGAAACAAAACAAAAACATTGTGACCAATTAGAATTTCTTAACAATTTAGACAAAACATCTAGTTGGAGGCGAAATTAGCCTCTGTAAAAAGCTCTAAGGTGTTTATCTAAATTGGCTTAAGGAAATCCACAAAAATCATTATTACAACCTATTAAAGTAAAAAACAATACAACCTATTAGAGTTATTTAACAAATTTAGACAAAACACCTAGTCGGAGGTGAAATTTGCCTTTGTAAAAAGCTCTAAGGTGTTTATCTAAATTACTATAAGTACTTCCACAAGAAAACATTATTACAACCTAGCATATCCTTTCATCATGACCAATTGGAATTTCTCAACAAATTTAGAAAAAACATCTTAAGTTAGAGGTGAAATTAGTCTTTGTAAAAAGCTCTTAGATGTTTATCTAAATTAGCTTGAGAAATTCCATAAAAGCATTGTTACCATATTTTATAACCTTTAAATCCAAAAATATGTCTTAGTCTAAATTATGCATAAATTTGAAAAAAAGCAAGCATACATTTAGAAAAAAGCATCTAAAATTATGCAAAGCATGCATAAATTTGAAAAAAAAAAACATCTAAACTATGCACAAATTTAGAAAAAGCATGATAAACTTAGAAAAAGCCATGAAGCCATAATAAAAAATTATTTAAATAGAAAAAGCTTTTAATCTTATTTAAAAAGAAAAATTAAGCATATTAATCACTTCTATTTTGGGTAATGTACTACAATTGTGAGTTTTGCCTTGATTCATACAACCTTAGCAAAAAATTCTTAAACAATTCATTTCAAGTCCAATGAGAGTGATTCCACCTTGGTTCCAAAGCTAAAGCCAAAAAATATGTAGATGTGATGAGAAAATAGCAAAAACCTTTGCCATTTTCTTATAAAATTTTTATAAATCTACATGAGATTACAAAAGCGACACAAACAACCTAACTATGCAATGTTAGGAAAATAGCCATAACTCCCTTATTTCAAAGCCAATTAAACGAGAAAAAAACCCTTGGAGAGTTAAAAAAGGGCTACAAGCCAATGACATTTAATTTTACAAATATGCAACAGTTTTACCAAGAAAAAATATACAACATGGCTTTCTTTTTCCTAGCAAAACTTCAAATATCCCAAAGCCTAAATTTCATATAGCCATTAAAATGGTCAAAATAACTAAAACCATTAAAACCCATTTAAATTCACATCAAAATAATAGGGTAGGATTTTGTTAAAATTTAATTTTAACAAATCCTAAGACCTAGATCTAAATAAAACAACCATACCCCAAGATTTTGAGAAAAGAGCACAAAATAGCAAGCCCTAGTTTCAAAATCTAAATTGCAAAAGCTAAAGCAATAAAACAACTATATATTTGCATGGGAGTAGCCAAAATAGGAGATGGGATTTTGTCAAAACTCCATTTTAATTCCTCTACTAGAATAGATCTGAAAAAATAGCCTCAACATCTAAAAAGCAAAAAAAAAAAATCCTAAATCACAAAAAAAGGCAAAAATAGGTAGAATTGTCTACCTTGGAGCAATGATAGATGGGGCCTGAACGGAGATAGGCTTGGGAACCTTTGATAACTCACTTGAATGCTCATCCATCCTCTATATTGTGGGGTTCTTACTCTTTCCTCCTCTCTGTTTTAGTGACATGGCAGGCTCAACATTGAGAAAGAGATAAATTAGGAGAAGATGAGTGTTCTACACTAGTTGCAAGTGAGATGGGAGGCTTCCATGTTGAAGATTAGTTGTGGCTACCACAAGAATCTTTGTCAAAGTTCTCCTCCAATTCATTGTTTCTGAAAGATAACAATTATGATCAAAATTTGCAAACTTTGATTTATAAAACCCATCCAAAACCTAAACAAAATCCCAGCTGCTAATTCAGTGCACTGTGACTACAATTACACTGAAGAAAAAGAGGTGAAAGTCTAGTTCTTGTTAGTTTTAGTGGGGAAACAACTTCACTTTTCAAAATTTTAAATTTTTGGATTGTGGGCCCCACCCTACACCTTCCCTTTTATCCAAAATTTGCATCAACACTAAGATTTCTTGCCAATTTTGACACTTCAAACATTATGATAACCTTGATTTAATACTTCCACATTGGGAATGCCATGCCAAACATGGAAACATGCTCATTCTTTTATAAATTCATTGGTCTTACAAATATCTTTCTACTTTTAGTAACCCAAACTTACCTTTTTGAACTTTAGGTTTTCAAATTCGGGCAAAACATGAGCAAGGCTAGGTACCATGGATTTCCATGCTGGGGAAATAGTGCCCAATGTGGAAGAAGGGGGTGACAATTACTCTTGCCACCCAACACCCATCTAGCATAAGTTTGACCCCAAAGTGAGCCCCACATGACCTAGAACCCCTCCAAGCGTCTTCGGTAGCCTTGGAACCTCATAAAACCTAGTCAAAACTAGTTGAAACCTAGGATTTGATGTTTTTGATGCTAGTGGAGACATCTTCAACACTAAGTCATTCATCCTCAGTGTGAAAATATGGTGATGAGACGTGACTTGCATGTGCTATGATATCGTGTACGCGATATCGCGTCTTACCCTGCGATATCGCGTACGCGATATCGCGTCCCGTCGCCATATCTATAAATAAGAGGCGGCACTCCCTTCATTTCCCAATCCTGGCTAGTGTAGTGAAGCTCTGGCAGATTGATCACTCCAGAGTTAGAATTTTTCCCCATGTGCCCCCAGTAGGAGTCCTAGAGTGAACGACTCTTTATTCGAGCAGCTTGTAACCTGAACCCAAGTTGTGTACGGCAATAAAGACGAACTTGTTTGGATAAACCTTGCAGCACGTGGTTTCATTTATTGCTTTCTTTCCTGCTTTCCTAGTGCGTTCAAGTACGACTTGATTACGAGCGTCTACGGACGTGTACGGCTAGTCAAGGAATCGGCTGCTTGACGCAATGCATGAGTACGACTCAATTACGAGCATTGGATGCTTGGTAACCCAGTAGCGTATTCCAGGATTCTGCGCTTGGTAACTCCCGGGTCTAATGTGTACGGCTAGTTGAGGAATCGGCTGCTCATTGCTAGGCTAGATCGTGTGATAAGTACGACTTAGTTACGAGCACCCACGGGTGTGTACGGCTGGCTAAGGAATCGGCTGCTTATCACACGTAGGCTAAATAGGTGCCTCAGTACGACCACTTCGAGCACTTGCGTTACGTGTGGCGATCCCAGTAACGATTAGCGTTTGGTAAGCTGCAGTTGCATAGTTCAGGGTGTGTCCGGCAAGTGGGAACGGATGCTGACGCTAGTTAATTTAGACTTAGATCTTAGTTAGAGTTAGTTTAGTTTTCTCAACCCTTTCTCCTGGTAGCATAGAAGATAAGCCGAAAATACCAAAAAAATCACATACCTCAGACTTGCTTAACCATACACCGTGACACATACAAGCAAGCCTGGGAAGACAACGAACGATTAACCCCAAGTGTTTCTTGTGGCGTTAAGGCATTTAGTCTGCGGAGTTCGACCGGATCGCGCGTGTACGCTCGTATTCGTATGGTGGAGTGTAGGGGTACCTCGCCACTCATCATTGGCGCCGTTGCCGGGGACTAAGTGTTTTTTCGCCAATTTAACATAAGGGATATCACTCACATCGTTGTGAGCTTAAAACGAACCTTAGGGTTAATCAGTTAATCAAGAACAATAAATAACGGTGAAGTTAGCACACCAATAGAAATGGCTTCTTCTCACGAAATCAACTCACCTAAGGACAATACAGGAGAAAGTCAGCATCATACGCATAACCGAGATCAACCATGTCCTCAACAATCTAAGGTCACATATACTCATCCCGATGAGTATGTGCCGGATTTTACCTTTGTTTTCCATCAAGATGAGCAACTGCGGTGGAGAGACATGCAAGGTAACATCGTGTTACCCCCAGATCGCTCTGCTTCCAACATGCTTTTCCGTGCCTTGGTACGGTATGGCATGCAAGAGCTGATTACTGAATACGTTGCGGATGATTACACTCTGAGGGATTATCAACCCACAAAAGCCCAACGTATTCGGGATGCAAGGCAGGAGAGCCAACATTCACTACTGAAGGGCAAGGTTTCCCACGTCATTAGTGAAATAGGAGACGAGGAACCCCTCACAACGGGTTTCTTAGAAAATGATGTTCCTCCTCCTCACTCTGGTGAAGAGGTTAGGCATCAGGGCCTTAGATCAACGATACACATTCCAGGCTCTGATCCCCGTGAGCACAAGCTGTTCACGGCAGGAACAATCACTCACACTAATGACAGACATGCAGATCGTGACAACGATCGGGGCCGAAGCAGCCGAAGAGAAGGCAAGAAACATCACCATGGTGATGGATCCCCTTCTTCTTCCCCTTCATCACATCATTCACCCTCTCCTTCCACATCTGGGCGCAGCCACCATGAGCATAACGCGGAAAGTAAAGGTAGAAGAGATGAAATGCCTCGACAAGAAGGTCGAGAGGAGTTAGGACAAGGGCAAGGACGTAGGGAGAATAGGGAACCACAACGTAGACATCACAGACGTCATGAAAGAGATGATCATGACGAACCCCTATTCGCAACCCGAAGTATGCTTGACATTAGAGAGGCAGTTAGGATTCCCACAAGGCATTTGAAAGACAGTAGGATCAAGCGTTTGGATATAAATAATATCCCACGTTTTGAAGGGGGATACAACGCTGATCCTCAACATCATTTACAGGCATTCCACGACGCCTGTGCCTTGCAGAACATAGACAATGAGTGGCAGAAACTCAAGTTGTTCCCAAGGACACTCACTAAAGAAGCGGAAAGCTGGTACCGGTCCTTAGAACCGGAAACCATCAGGAGGTGGAGTACGATGCTCGAATTGTTCAACAACAAATATCAAACGTACTCCAGAGTGTCTAACTTGCGTAAGCAGATCCAAGGCTGGAAACAAGGAGCTCATGAATCCTTGGATGCTGCCATGGCCCGTTACTACACATTGCTACATCGTTGCCCGGGCCATGGGTACGCTAAGCGGGATCAACTTCGCCACCTCGTGGATGGGCTACGAAATGAAACGAGAAGAACTCTTGGGACTTACGCCCAAGGGAGACTCTCCCAACTAAGAGCCCATGAAGTTGAAGTATTGTTGGAACAAGTAGCGCAAGAAGAGGGTGAGCTACGGAAAAGAGAAAGTGCGGAGGAATACAACCGTGATCCCTCCCTTCGTAAGAAGGGAGTGAAATTCTGTGATGAGGAGGATGAGTCACCACTCGAAGAGTTGGTGAACAGGAAAACTGTGCCGATCCAAAAGTTAACAACGGAGGTATCGGCTAAGGTAGACCAAATGTGGGATTCCTTAGACTCACGAATAGAAACAGTCCTGAAAATTGTAGAAGAGTCTAAGGATGAGCAAAGTAGTGATAAAAGCAAAGACAAGCGGAGAAACTTTAACCCTGCACATAACAAGGGTAAGGGAAAAATCTCTAACTCCGATGAGGCTGAAAATTCTGATTCAGACAATGACGGTGGATGTGAGGTCTGCTATTATGACCATCCTAAGGGATGTTGTCCAATTATCTCACATCTGCAGGAGTCTGGGGTGTATGCATTAAATCCAAGACTTAATCAACGGCAAACACCCAGAAGGTTACCTTATCCACAAGGTAACCCGAGGCAGTTCCACCAACCCTTGACGTATTATCCAAGTGGAACACCTCCGCAGCCCATCGAGCAACATCAGCAGTGGCAATACCCACAGTCATGGGGGATGCCACAGCCAACACATCGATACCCTTACCGGCAGCCTGATCCTTATGGTTATTATGTGCAGCAGCCAGTTTCTCCAGGTGACGCTATGAGTCACACTCCACGCCGTCACTACTACGCTCGGGAGTACTTCAGAAGGACTCCTTCTCCTCCGGGAGACATTCCACATTCTGTCCATCCTCTAACTCCACCCGCACCTTTTCCTCAAGTAGTTCCCATAACACCTCCTGCTCCAACAATGCAAGGGGAATTACCTACCCAACCGCAGCAACGTCACGCCGCGAGATCTGTAAATATTCAGAGTGTAAATATCCAACCGGACACTAGTTCTGGCGATAACTGTACAAAAAGGAGACCCTTTTTCAGAACTAGGAGCCCGGATAGGCTCTCGCAACAACAAGCGGACGGGTATATGTATAGGCCTCTAACTACTAACACTTCGGAGCACCCTTCAGTCCAAGGGAATGTAACGCATACGGTTATGCTAACACATACCGTAACTGACTGGATCAAGGTAGGCCACCTTCCCAGGAAACTAACTGACCCTGGGAGTCCCTTTATTCATTTGCAGATCGCTGGGAATGCGCCACATCGAGCTCTTCTTGACTCAGGTTCCGGAGTCAACTTAATTTCGCGAAAGATGTATCACGCCTGGAACCTGCCCCAACTTAAGAAGAGCAACATTCAACTGGAGCTGGCAGACCAGTCCATTGCCATCCCATTGGGTTTGGTGGAGGACGTTATCACCACTGTGTGTGGTTGGTCCTACCCAGCAGACTTCCTAGTGATCGATGTTAACAACAACGAAGGGGACTTCCCAATTATAATGGGAAGGGCATGGCTAAGCACAGTAGATGCATGCCTTAGGATCCGTGATCTTTCCTTGGAAATCTCCAAGATAAACATATGTGGAAAGATCGAGAAGAGGATAGTTCCATGCATCACATACAGTGATTCATCGGGTGATGACACGGAGGAAATGTCTCCATGTCACAGGTGTGCCCAGGAAACTCTGCAACAAAGATGCCTGTATGTAGCAACCACACAAGAAGTAGTAGACACCCCGTGGTTGACAGCTTCTCATAAGAGCAAACAAATATGCATGGAACGAACTGAGGAAACTCATGCCAACAACCGTGGCATAGATACACTGGAACGTGAGCGTCGCCAACTTCCAACCCTGAATTTAAGATCATCAATTTGGAGAAGTTGGGCACTGCTTAGAAATTCAAATAGGCGCTCACTACTTCGGATCTCTCCCTCACAACTCAGTCATGGGGGAGATGGCCACCTATGCTAATCATATGGGGCCCTCAGTTCTTTTTCAGTTTTTGTTTTACACATTTTTGTTTTACAACGTTTTTGTTTTTCACATTTTTGTTTTACAATTTCTTTAACTTTTCTAATTTTTGTTTTACAAATTTCTTTAACTTTTCTTGTTTTTGTTTTACAACATCGTTATATTTTTCTATCTTTTTGTGTGTGTGTGTGTGTGTGTGTGATCCATCATGTAAATTCGTCACCCAATAAGTGTTCGGGCCGATGGGATGAACTGTTTTTCATTAATTGCTAATGTTTGGTTTTTACCTTTAAGTTACATTGTTGATACTAAGGTATGTTCTTTTGATATGGCAGGCAATGAGATCACTTCATCCATCCATCCATCAAGTCTATGGTTTCCCTTGGCTTGGAAATGTACAGTTCCCTTCCAATAAGAACTTTAACGAACCAGTGACTGGGCATTTCTCAAACTAAGGAAGGACTCAAGGATTTGAAAAGGGTGTGACTTCAAGGGAACTTGGTGCTCTTGTGTTGGTCATTCACTTGGGTGCTTGGATGTTTTCTTCTTGGGTTTTCTTACCGTTCCGATGTAACCCAATAATCGGAAGCTGAGACAATAAAAATAAAGAAGTCTTTGCATGGTGTGGTCCCCACGCATAAAAACACAAAACAAAAAAATGAAACAAAAAAAAAGAGAAAAAAGCAAAAAAAAAAGAGAAAGAGAGAAAAGCAAAAAGCAAAAGTGAGGATTCAAAGCACACCCCTTAGACGAAATAAAATTTACACTGCAAGCACTGGTTATGGAACCAAAGTGTTCCCTCTAACTAAGGCCCTTCTCGCTTCCCATTCTCTCCTTCATTTCGTCGAAATGGTGGTGGCTCTTCGAAGATGCATCCTTGTTATCCAAGTGGATGGTTTGACCAAATGAATTGATGCGAAGTCACTGGAAGTGGTTGGTTTGAGGCCAGGGTTAGAATGAGATTCGCCAAGTCACATTAATCATCAAACACACAAGGGGCTGTACACCACCTTGTTCTTGGGATTCCATTCCACTTCTCTTCTTCCCATCCTTCTCTCCATGGTTCACCTCATTGCCGGTTGTATCATTGTATATACTTTGGTTGATGCTTTGTTTTCTTTTTGGTAAATTCTTACGGTTAAGACTTTAACTCTTGTTCGAAAGGGCATTCCCAGAGCCCACGGACTCTTTGAATGTGGGATTGTCAAGGCATTAAGGGCATGAACCTGCTTTGGA
>MNCI01005374.1:363960-379526 GCA_015680685.1 Gnetum montanum | reverse complement strand
GATGGAATCATCTTCACATCATACACCTCCCCCATTTTTCTTAGGTTCAATTTCTTTCTCCTTTGGTAGTTTGAGTTCCAATGTTTCAATTGGCCAGGCTTACCTAGGACAAATCCTTGGAGAGTTATTGAATCAAATAGCATCCATCATACCTCAAGGCCCATTAGTTTTTCCACAAGGAAGAGATGTAGAGGTTAAAAATATTCACTTATTATCTATTTTTAAGGGGAAAAATGATAAGGATCCAGTTACCCACATAAGAGAATTTGAAACAACATTAGCTATGTTAGCACTCAAAGTGGGGATAGAACTAAGATGATTGCCTTTAAATCAACCTTAAAGGATAAAGCTGATTTTTGGCTACAAACCCTTAGAACACAAATTAGTTCATGGGATGAGTTTAAGAATGTTTTCCTACAAATATTTCTTTCTAATGATAGGTTGTATTCATTAAGGAAGCAATTAATGAGTTTTATGCAACATGAGGATGAGGATTATGAGAATACCTTTGATAGATTTAAAGGACTATGTTTAAAGAATCCAAACCATGGCTTTCTAGCCCATCAATTAATCTAAATCTTTGTAGAAGATTTACTACCTTATTGTAGGTAAAATGTTGACTTTGCATGCGGGAGAAATATTTTAAATGTGACACCAGAAGATGGTTGGAGAATTATAGATTCATTAGTAGACCAAAGTAAACATTGGCCAAAAACCAACATTATGCAAGGCATGACTCAACAAACAGAATAGTTAAATAGAAAAGTGGATGAATGAACATGATTGATTAAGAAATAAGCTCATAGAATTCAAAGTGAAGCATGCAACATTTGTGGTAGTCCCCAACATGACCAAACAACCTACCTAGCCTTATTTTATTGTTAAGAGAAAATTCAAGAGTCAACAAAGGCTTTTCAACAATTTAAGAGCCAACCAAAAATGAACTTTCCTTAACAACCATTTTACCAACAATAATATCCTCAAAATAACTTTAGCCCATTTAAGAATCCAACTAATGAACACTTAAATAAACTCATCCACAGCCTTACTTCCTTCATAGAAGAAAGTAGATAATTCACAAGTGAGACTAGAAGGAGATTTTAGGACTTAACAAAAAATGAATTACCATCCCAACTTTAACCTAATCCTCCATCTCAAAGAAACGGAAAAGATCAATTACATTCCATTACTACAAGGAGTGGAAAAATAATCGAACCTAACCCCCAAAAGAAGGTGAGATACACAAGAGGAAACACAACCACAAATAGTCAATGAGGAAGATCAACCAACAAGGGAAAAAATAACTATTACTCTCTAGAAAACTAGTTTTACCTCCCTTTCCTAAATGATTACAAGAAAATGTTACAACTAAAGCCCATCTTGAAAAAACGTTTAGTGAATTATACTTACATATTCCTTTGGAACAAGCAATAAAAGACACCCCTCTTTATGAAAAATAATTAAAGGAATTATGCACTAGGAGAGAAAGGAAAAAAAATTCCTAAACAAGTTTATTTAGTTGATAATCTTTCTCAACTTATATAAAGACATGAAATTCCTAAATACTAAGATCCATGAGCTCCTACCATTTTGATGAGTCATCATTGGCTAGTTGCATCGATGAGGCCTTGTCAATGTAGTTGACCATGTCGACGCATCTCGCCCTACATCGACGAAGCCCTATCAACACATTGTATACTACTAAGTTACCAAGTGTTTACTACTAGGCATACCAAGTATTCACTACTGGGATTACCAAGCATTAGTATATTCTACACAAAGTCGTCATACTTACCTATGAATTAGAATATTAAATGCTTAAAGGAAAAAAAAAGTAAATTGCATTCAAAGTAAAATACTAGAAAATAAACTAAAACTAATCCAAGTATTGCAATGGATAGAAGAAATATCGACTTTATTGTTGTTCATGAAACTATGTCCAAGTACATATTGCACTTAAATAAAATTCCATGCAATCAATTCAATTCATGCTACAAGCACTCAGAGGGAAAATTTTGCTAAGTTCTATAGAAATAAACTAGAAGAGTTTGGTTAAGAAATTGATCAAATGGCGTCATAAATACAAAATGGATGAGTGCACTTATATAGGCCTTAGGAGGATTAGCATCGATGCACATGCAACAACATATACAAGGATGCATCAATGTAGCTACCTTATTGATGCTTCATCAACCATGTATATAAACCACCAATGAAAGGAATCTCTAGCAAAGTCAAAGAATTAATTGCATCCATAAAGAAAGAGTAAACAACCATATTTTAGCATCCCCTAAGCTTTTCTATACATCTCAATACAAAATTAAAATCCCCAAAAAATAGCATTGAATGTATCATACTTTAAAATTTAGATAGAAAATGCTCCTAGAAAATAGCCCTATCTTGAACCTTGAATTAGCATAAACATTGATCAAAATCTAATCAAGCAAACTTGAAACCTTGATTTCTAGAAAATTAAACTCAATAGAGATACCAAAAAATCAAATTTTCAAATAATCAACAAACCATGAGAGAAACTTCAAGAAATCAAAAAATAAAAGCCACATTGAAAGAAAAGATGTCTAATAAGAGCCACACTTTGAATGTCATCCATTTTAGTTTCTTGTACAAATAAAAAATCCACATTCTTAAAAGACTACCAAGATTTAATAGTCTATGGATAATAGGGTAGTAAGAGCCCTCTCACATTCAAGCTAATAATCTTCATTTGGAGTTGGAAGAATAACCTCTTTCATACCTTTTGTTAAGAGAATTCAAAAAACTTAATATCAATTGCAATTGTTTTTGACCTTTTATCATTGCATGGTTTCTCACCAATATTGATGAGATGACTACGAATTAAAGAAGCTGAAATTAAATTAAAGGGTAGAATTCTAAGAGCAAAAGCTACAATTTGTGTTAGTGAAGAGCTAGGATCCCATGGAATAATCCCTCACATATGTAATTTAGGCTATGCCACTAATCTATCTTCCTTTAATACTAATCATAATATATTATAAAGGATTGAGTAGTTGTTTTGAGGGATTCACTGGAAATCTCAAATTAGGTTTGATAATGATCCAAATTTGACCTCTAAATCTTAGGTCCATAAAAAGTTGAGCTTATTTGAAAATGAGAATGCTTGACTCCATTCCACCAAAAGAAATATGTTGTATTTTTAATAGTTTTTTTATTTGTAAAAACACAATCTTTAACTATGAAATCAAAACCTACTTATTCATAACCAAAGAAATCACCAAAATTCCAAAAGTTAAACAAGTATATAAATATTTCAAAAATTAAAATCCAAATCAAGCAAGAAATCCAACAATAATAAAAACATAGAAAATAATTTTTAATACATCTAGAGTAGCTTGTAGGCCAAGGATGAAAAAAACCAAGTATCTTATAATTGTTAAGTTTAGTCATATTTAGATCACTAGGTCTAAAGAAACCAAAAATAATTTTATGGCTCTTAAAAGTAGAGAACATTTTGAAGTTGTAACACACTGTAGATACTACAATTATCATAGTGTTAAGTACTTAAGTTATAATAGTATATTTACATGTATAAATAAAGATGACATTTAATATAAAATATTACTATATTTCTTTATGTCACCAAAACTATCAATTAAACTAGATTTAGCACATATATAAGTAAGAAAAAAAATACTCATGTCAATATAACTAATGCATATGACAAGTGGTTTTCACTTATTAAACAACACAAGTATTAGATTTATTTATAACAAAATATAAACAATAAGTAGCATAATTTATAGGCACCATAGATGGTGTGGTATATCATGACAATATATATAAATATTCAAGGTATTGCAAAATATAAATATTAATTGATATGTTAAGCTTGCTAGAATACAATAAATATTTAACAATAATAAATAGTTTCCTCCAAAAGATGAGCATAGTTATCTAGAAAAAATAAAAATTCCATATATGATCATTTAGTTGAAAAACTCATACATGCACATTCTATGATGTTATTTTTTGAACTTAATCCAAATTCCATGATTGATCCATCCAACCAGTGATTGCCTTCTCATGAATAATATTTCTTTGACCACACATTTTCCATAGGCCTTTTCCTCAATTTATGTAATCTTCATCATTAAAAATTTCCTCTTTATCACCTAGATTCATATCCTGCATTGTAGAATCTACACCAAGAGTTTTAAAACCATTGTCAACTACATGTGCTACATCCTCAACTTATTTTACTCTCCTTAACCTCTACACAAATCATATAAATATATTTCAAGTAAGGACTTTTGATAAAATCCAATCAACAAATCAATCTAAATTAATTAATAATTTATTAAATCACAAATGAATGAGCAATTAGAAGCCTTAAAAGGACAATTCAATAAACTTCATGATAATATGTTAAAACTTTAAGATTTCAATTCTTGCCTTTTAACTTTTAGCACTAAGATGTAATCCCTAAATTGTGCATCTTAATAACACAATAGGATAAGACTTCTTGAAAGATTTGTTGTTTGATCTTGCAAGCCTAAATTCCTAATGCCTTATATTTGTTTTTAATCATCTAGACAACTTTTATTCCTATGATGTACAATATTGGTTTTAACATTTTACACCTAAGATATTTGCATAGTTGATGTTATGAGGTGTGTTGATTATTTTAAGTATAGGATATATTAGCTAAAAATAGCAAATCCAAAGTATATAATATGATAAAAAGAATATGTAATCATTAACACCCAATTTGACCATGATTAATTAGGAATTATAACTCTCTAATTTAGCTTTTAACCAAAGCATAACATTATGCCCGCTATATAACTAGATGCTTGGGGTGGTCTTGGGCAACACATCATCACCAAATCAAAGAGTATGCATCTACACCAAATCAAGGGGTGTTTAAAGAAAAATTTAAGTTACAATCTCTTTATATTATGTAAGCTTGATTTAAGCTTATTGTATATCTTAAATTGAGAAGACTTAGAAAGTCTAAGGCTTGCTAAGAGTTGAAGCAATTACTGGAATTTCTCTAGGATAGTTATGTTGTTTTTCTTAAAGTTGATCTCTTATTTTTTTTATTAATTTATATTACTACCATTTACTTGTTTACATTTTCTCTACTTTAATAATGCATTAAAAATTAACATATGGTATTAGAGCTTGGGTTTTCAAGTTAAGCTTATGCCAAGACTTGTAATTTATTAAGTAGGAGTATTTCATAATGATGAGCAGTGCTAAGTACATTAAAGAAATAGAAAAGTTCAATAGTAACAGCTACAATCTTTGGAAGCTCATGATGAAAGACTTGTTTCTTGAAAAGAAACAAGATGAATCACTAGAAATAAACCAAAGAACATGAATGTTGCAGAGTAAAATTAATTAGATCCTTTGGCTTAGGGAACAATTCATAATAATATTTCTAATCTTATGCTTATAAATTTATAAGACAAAATAACTACAAAGGGATTATGGGATGTGGTAGGTAAGATATATTAATCTAGTTCTTACTTAAAACTATTATTCAAAATATTACCAATATAGGTACCTCTTTAAACCTTTATAAAGTTTTAGGATGGCTGATAACTAAAGAACTTTAAATAAAGTGCTCTAAGCATACATCTACTAAAGAATTCGTGATTAAAGAACCAAAAAAAATAATTATATAAATCCTCTAGTAAGAATAATTCTAAATTCAAGAAAGTTGCAACTAAAGCTTCCAAACTATGGAAAACATAGCCACTTGAAGAAGGATTGCAAATTTCTAAAGAAAAGGGAGAAAGATATTGCATCTAATTCTTATAAAAAAGATGATGATGAAGAAATATTAGACTTGTGTTCAATCAAAATTAGAGGTAACTCAAATTGTAATTACTGGTGTATTAATTAAGGTACTTCATATAGCTTTACAACTATAAGAGAATGGTTTCTTGAATACCATGAAGCTATGCCTACTCCTATTTTTCTTGTGAATGATAAAATTTGTATAGTTAAGGGCTATGGTAAAGTAAAATTATCCTATCATGGTAAAATAATTATAATTCCCATGGTATATCATGTCTTTTCATATCAAAAACTTATTATCTATTACTAATTTTGATAATTTTCACTTATTTGTATCATTTGAAAATAAGAAATGAAAAAATATTTTCAGGGAAAATCTATCACAACCATAGGATATAAAGAAAAAAGTGGAAGACTATACCATTTGGATGGTGTTATAGTGGCTAATAAATTTGAATTCCTTCATTCTTAAAAAGAGAAATGCATCATGAATCTATGACATAGAAGATGTGGGCATGTGAGAGAAAAGTCCATCTACATTCTTCAAGAAAAAAGCATAATTAAAATTAATGCTCAAGATCATTCACCTCTTTGTGAACATTGTCTAAATCGAAAACAACATTGTTTGAGCTTTTCTACAATTACTTAAAGAGCTAAAAACACATTGGGTCTAGTTCATAATAATGTATTTATCCTATTTCAGTACCTTCAATTATTAGTTTTAAATATTATGTCTCTTTCATAGATGATTTTTCTAGGAAAGTATGGATTTACTTCCTAAAATTCAAATATAAAGTCTTTGATAAATTTAAGAAATATAAAGCTCTTTTTTATAACCAATTTGACAAAAGAACTATAGTCGTTTGCAAGACTCATGGTATTTTTGACCAAAAATGCATTCCAAACAATTCACAACAAAATGAGGTTGCAAAATTAATGAATAAAATGCTTTTAGAATGAGTTTGGTGTATGATCAGTGATACTAGTTTTGAAAAAAACATTTAGGTAAAAAATATTATGATAGCTTACTACTCAATCAAAAAAATATTTTTATCATCAATGGATGGAAAAATATTACATGAAATATAGTCCAATAAGCAAGTTTCATTAGATCATTTAATAGTATTTGGGAGTAGAGCTTATTAGTAGGTGCCTAAGGAATATAGATCCAAATTAGATTATAAATACAATAAATGTGTTTTTCTTGGATATAGACATTGGGTAAAACAATATAAGTGATGGAATCTTTGTACTAAAAAATTATTTTTGATAGCAATGTGATGTTTATGAAATCATTTCAGCATATTGAAGTTGAGGAAATAGTTCTAGAAAAAGCTTATTATCATATTAGCTAGTAATCAGTTGTAGAGCAAGTTGATTATGAATTTAGTAATAGGGAAGATCAACCATTAAGAAGGTTAACTTAGGTAAGACTAACACCTCAATATTTAGATTCATATATTTTGTATATTACTAATGCTTCTCAAACCTATAAAGAATCTTATAATTCAAAAGTCAATATAGCTTGGATAAACGCTATTAACAAGGAAATGAAATCACTAATGACAAAAAACATGGAAACTTGTTGAACTTCCTCCTAGAAGAAAATCTATTAGTTGTAGTTGGATTTTCAAGGTAAAAGAGAAAGTATAAAAGGCAAGGCTAGTCGCAAAAGGATACTCTTAAAAGAAGGGTATTGACTATAAAGAAGTTTTTGCATGAGTGAAATTTAACATCCATGAAATCTATAATGTCTTTTATGGCTACTTTAAATCATGAACTTGAACAAATAAATGTTAAAACTATACTTCTTCATGGAGATCTTGATGATGAAATTTACATGCAATAGCCTAAAGGCTATGCAATTAAGGTCAAGGAGAACATGATATGACACATGCTGGAATCCTTGTATAGGATAAAATAATCCCCTAACATGTGGTATAAGAAATTTAATTCTTGCATGATAAGGTTTGGCTTTGTAAGGACTAATAATAACCCTTGTATTTATCTAAAGAAAGATTCACAAACCTATTTGATAATACTATTGTATGTTGATAATATGTTAGTAGAAGGGAACATTATGCAAGAAATCCCTAAGTTGAAATGTCAACTATCATCTCAATTTAAGATGAAGGACTTTGATGTCACAAGGAAAATCTTAGACATGAAAATTAAAAGAGATAGAAAAGGTTAAAAGCTATAGCTTAGTCAATCTGCATACATTAATAAAGTTTTAGAAAAATCTAATATGCAAGATTGTAAGCTAGTAAATAATCAATTATCTACAGGCATGAAATCATCCATGGAGCAATGCCCTAGAATAGATGAAGAAATAGAGAAAATGAGAAACATCCCCTATGTTAATGTTGTAAGTAGCCTCATATATGGAATGATTTGTACTAGGCTTGATATTGCATATGTAGTAGGAGTTGTGAGCAGGTTTGTGTCTAATTTTGATAAGAAACATTATATCGTTAAAAGAATTCGTAGGTGTCTTTGATGTACTATTAATTTTGTCATATGTTATGAGAAAAGTTCCTTTGGATTACATGGCTTTGTAGATGTAGATTAGGGAGGTGATCTAAATCACAAAAAATTCACAAGTTAATATGTTTTTAAAATAAACATAGATGAAATGGCTAGATCAGCAAAAGACAAAGTTGTCTTGTATTATCAATAACAAAGGCAGAGTATGTAGTAGCTTCTTGACCAAGTAAAGAAGTGATTTGGCTATAATGACTGGTCAAAGACTTTGGGCAAGAACAAAATAAAGTAAACATCTTTTATGACAACCAAAGTGCAATCTTCTTATCAAAGAAACTTCCGTTCATGCAAGAACAAAACAAATTGAGATAAACTACCATTTCATTTTGGATCAAATTGAAAAAGGAAGGATTCCCCTAATAAAGTTTCCTACATCAAAAAATTCAAGGGATATATTGATCAAGGTAATTCTTAAGTTATTGTTGAGTTTTGTGTCTCATTAGTGCTTAGCATGTGATGTGTTTTGAAAGTTTTTATTATTATTAAAATTATTTTAAAGGTCTCATAGCCTAATCCAAAACTAACAAATAGTTCTTTACAAGCCCATAATATGCTAGTTCAAGAGCTGTAACACAAATTTTTAAGCATTAATTAACTATTATTTTTGGATATATTTACATAAGGAAATACTCATCACTTTCAATTAAGTACAAATTTGTGCAAAGCAACCAAGTAAGTGTTGGTACTCCATTACATGAAAGTTAGTAATACAATGTTGCTCTTGATATTCCTGATTTTTTTCCCTATGAAGAAGTAGCAAGGACGTACAAAATTAAGTAATAAAAAAGGTAATGAAACCCAAATAAGTTCATATAAGTACATGATATAGGAAAAGAATTACCTATAAATATAAATATGAATTTGATGTTCAATTTTGTCTTTCATGAAAATTTTTTCATATAATGTTGCAAAAATTTTACCCATAAATTTACTTGCAAATATTTACTTTGCATATTAAATTTATAAAAAAATTCTAATATAATATAATTCATATATTAAAATATGTAAATATTTAATTAAAATCCCTAAATCTCTTGGAATGTGAAATCGTTTTTCAGCCTAACTATTATCTACAAATTTCATTGAAGTTTGAGCAATTTTTTCTATTAAAACTTGATTTTAATTTCTTATTCACCAACCCACTTGCTATTAAAATCAAATCACGTGATATTTATGTTTCTAACAAAACTATATACAAGAAAGGAGTACTTGCTTAGCATAAATAAAACTCATTTGTTAGTTAAATTGTTAAAAATGCCCTTGGTTCTATTTAAAGATGAAAACTACAATAGCCTATTATCAAAGAGATTGCAAAATTTACTTAAGATGATTGGTTTCTATAGGATTAATGGAATGAGTTATGGCATTATTCTCAATCTAGCTTGTATCACAATAAATCATGTAGGCATAGAATTCGTAACAACTCCATGTAACATTTGAAAAAATACAAAATACTTGGATAACATATTGTTTTATGTGAGCAACTTAATTTTAACTTTTCGTAACAAAGCCAGCAAGAGAGTCCAAGCACAAGTTTTAAAGGCATAGATGCTAGATCTACTGTTAAACCTCTCATGAATCAAATATATTTGATGATTTTCCTTTCTCTCTTTCTTATGTGATAATCTCTAAACTAATAATGTTAATCAATAATGTTATAAAAAAATCTTACATGTCATTATGAAAATATTCATAATAATTTTTAAGCCTTTTAAAACTTACATTTAAAATTTTTTAAAGTATTTTATGTTCAAAATAGAGGAAAGCATGCAAAACTTCTTGCAAATTCACACTAAATTTATGATAGTAAAAGTCAACGCAGATGGCTAATCCATTCGAATCGTTAGTCCTATTGGAAAAAATTGTACAAAAAATAGTAGCTAGATGGCACAATAACTGAATTGCATAAGGAATCAAAGATGTGCGATGAGAGTGGTTAATCTAATGGTTTATTCTACTAGGCTTGATATTGCATCTAGTGATTTATTCTAATTATTAGAGTAGTTACTCTAGCGGTTTATTCTAATTATTAGAGCAATTACTTTAGAGGTTTATTCTAATTATTAGAGTGGTTACTCTAATTATTAGAGTAGTTGCTCCCAAGCCTATAAATACAGTGCCCAGGTGCACAATTGAAAAGAGAAGTCTTTTAGCAATCAAGTAGCGAAACTCTTATAGTCTATTTGAAAGTTAGAGTATTTTCCAAGTGCCTACAGCAGGAGGTCTAAGTGTGGATGGATCTTTAGTTAAGCATTATGTACCTGAGCACACCTTATGTACAGCAATAAAGACGAGCTCTTCGATTCATCCTTGTAGCACTTGAGATTTGTTTTCTTATGCATTTCTTTTATTTTATTTTCTTATGCATTTATTTTATTTTATTTTATTTTATGCACTTTACATTTATGTTATTAGTGTAGCAATTCATTTTGATCAATTAAGCAAATCGTTAAATTACACTTAGTACAATCACTTTGAGCATGCGTGTAACACTTGGTAACCTAATAACAATTAGTGTTTGGTAGTCCAGTAGTGTTGCACTGGTTCAGGATGTGTACGACAAGTGAAAACAAATGCTAGTGTTAGGATTAGTTAGAACTTAGTTAATGAGTAGTTAAGATAAATTAGTCACTTAGTTATCTCTCTTCTCCCTTATTAGCACAAGACATAAAAACATAAAAGATATAAAAATCATATGCCTCAAGCTTACTTAACCATACAATCATGACATACAGGTAAGCTTGGGAAGACACAATCAACCAACCTATCCTTGTTCCACAAGGGTGCATAAGCACTTAGTCCTTGGAATTTGACCAGATTGTGCATGAAATGCTTGTAATCGTATGGTTGAGCGTAGGGGTACCTCACCGCTCATCATTGGCACCATTGCCGAAGACTTAGTTGTTTGTGCGCTAACTAGAACATAGGAAATCATTCACATCATTGGAATGAACCCTTAGGGTTGGTTGAGAAAATGATAAATGAGAATACATTGCACAATAAACAGATAAGTATTTCTCCTTCTTCGTACGGAAGCACCTCACCACCTAGGTCTGAAATAGGAAACAGTCGGTAGCATAATACACATGACGTTGATCCACCAGTCCCTCAACAAGTTCAAGTCGTATATATTCATCCCAATGAGTATATACCAAACTTCACCTTTATCCTCCATCAAGATAAAAAACTACATTGGCAAGACTTAGAAGGTAACATAGTGTTACCTCTCGATCATTCAGTCCTGAGCATGCTTCTTCATGCTCTCACATGAATTGGCATGCCACACTTACACGCAGAATACGTTGTGCAAGACCATGACTTGAGAGAATACCATCCCACAAAGGCACAACTTCAAAGGGACTTACAATAGGAGAGACATCATAAGTCTTTGAAGGGTAAGTGGTCCTAGGATGCCCCACATGTCTTAAGCGAAAATGAGGGTGGTGAACCTACCTTAGGCAGTTGGCCACACAACGATGTTCCTCCCCTTGACTTTGGCTAAGGGGTTGTGTATCAGAACCTTCATTTCACTATTCATAACCCAGGTTCTGATACCCATGGGCACAAAGGGTCCAAAAAAGGGACACGAACTCATGATAAAGGTTGACATTCTGATCGCAATCGTGATCAGGGCCAAGACAGCAGAAGAGAAGATAGCAGACACCATCATGGTAACGGTTCTCCTTCTTCTTCACCTTCATTATCTCCTTCACCCTCTCCTTCAATATCTGGACATGGTCATAAAGAAAAAGACCATGGGGATAAAGGTAGGCAAAGTGGAAGTCATAGACAAAATAGCCAGGAAAGGGGACGAGGGCACTCTAGAGAGTCACAACATAGAAGAAGGGAGAGTAGGAAATAATGTAGGCATCATAGACGCCATGGACGAGACAATCACGATGAAACCCTACTCACTACTCGAAGTATGTTAGACATATCTAAGGTTGTTAGAATTCCAACAAGGCACCAAAAAGATAGTAGAATCAAGAGATTAGATATGAACAATATCCCACGATTTGATCGGGGATACAACACTGATCCTCAGAATCATTTACAAGAATTCCATGATGCATGGGCCTTACAAAACATAGAGAACGAATGGCAAAAACTTAAGTTGTTCCCACAAACATTAGTTAAAGAAGCAGAAAGCTGGTACCGATCTTTAGAACTGGAATCCATTCGTAGGTGGAGTACTATGTTAGAACCATTTAATGAAAATTACCAAACGTACTCTTGAGTGTCTAACTTGGGAAAGAAAATCCAAGGCTAGAAACAAGGAGAACATGAACCCTTGGATGTTGTCATGGGCTGATACTATGCACTATTACATCATTTTCCTACCCATGGTTATTTGCAAAGGGATCAACTACGTCATCTCGTGGATTGGCTTAGGCATCAAATGAGAAGAACCCTTGGGACTTATGCTCAAGAAAGACTATTCGAGCTTAGGTCTCATCAAATCCAAAGACTATTGGAGCAAGTTGCTAAGAAAGAAGGTGAGCTATAGAAGAGAGAAAGTGTG
Organism: Gnetum montanum; assembly: GCA_015680685.1. NCBI lineage: Eukaryota > Viridiplantae > Streptophyta > Gnetopsida > Gnetales > Gnetaceae > Gnetum > Gnetum montanum. The sequence continues at coordinate 366,676 of MNCI01005374.1, read as the reverse complement.
GAAGAATATAACCAAGATCCTTCCCTCTGGAAGAGGAGAGTAAGATTTTGTGAGGATGAAGAAGAGTCACCACTCAAAGAGATGGTGAATAGAAAAAATTTGCCTATCCAAAAGATGACATCAGAAGTTTTGGCAAAGGTAGATCAAATGTGGGATTCCCTAGACAATAAATTTCAAACTATTTTTAAAATAGTAGAGAAGTCTATAGAGCAAGGTAGTGATCGCGAAAAAGGAAAAAAGAGAGAAGCTAAACATGCACATAGCAAGGGTAAGGGCAAAGTTGCCATCATTGAAGAGGTTGTGGAGTTGAAAATAGACAATTAGAGTGGATGTGAGATATGTCAATATGACCATCCTAAGGGATGTTTCCCTGTAATCTCACATCTGTAGGAGTCTGGGGTGTATGCACTCAACCCACAATTACACAAAAGGAAAACACCCCAAACGTTACCTTACCCTCTCAATGTAACCCAAGACAGTTCCACCAACTCTTAATGTATTATCCCAGTGGAACTCCACCATAACCGATTGAGCAATATCAATAGTGGAAATGCCCAAAATCATGGGGAATGCCACCACCAAGGCAACAATATCCTTACCAGCAACCTGACCCATATGGATATTACGTGCAACAACCAATGTTCCCATGTGACTCTACTAGTCACATCACTCCTCAACCTCACTACCAAGCCTGCGAGTATTATGGAACTCTCTCTTCTAGGGGAAATATTCCACAAGAATATCATCCTTCTCATCCGGCCGCATCTCTTCCACCAATAGCTCCACTACCAATTTCTCTAGCTATGCAGGGTGAAATCCTTACCCAGCCGCAACAATGTAATGCCACAAGGATTGTTAACTCTCAACCTACTATTGATTCCAACAACCACATGAAGAAAAGACCTTTCTTTAGAACCAATAGATCAACTAAGCCCTTGCAATCACAAGAGGCTGATTCCTTAGATGCCTCAGTATCAATCAAAACTTCAGAGCCTCCTTCAACCCAATCACTGCACTCAATGCATACAGTCATGCTAACACATGTCATCACCAATTAGATCAAAGTTGGCCACCTTCCCAGGAAATTCTCTAATCCTAAGATTCCTCCGATATACTTACAAATCACTGGAAATGTATTGTGCAAGGCTCTTTTGGATTCAAGTTCCGGTGTCAACTTGATTTCTTAAGAAATTTACAAGGCTTGGAACCTGCCTCCATTGAAAAAGAGCAACATCCATCTAGAGTTGGCTAACTAGTCCATCATTGTCCCATTGAGACTAGTGGAAGACATTATTACCACTATTTCTGGGTGGTCATACCCAGCTGACTTCCTAGTGATTCAAGTAAAAAATGGTAAGGGGGACTTCCCAATCATAATGGGAAGAGCATGGCTAAGCACCATCAACATACACCTACGAATCTGTGATCTTTCCCTAGAAATATCAAAGGAAAATACATTCAGAAAGATTGAGAAGAAGAAAGTTCCATGCATCGCATACAGTGACACAAGGTGTAATTGCATGTAGAGGTCATGGTTTGTGCAAAGTTTAGCATTGCCTGCATGCAATCATTGGGCACAACTAATTAACATACAAAGATGTCTGTATGCAGTAGCCACATGATAGGAAGACATCCAATGGCTGATAGTTGATCAAGAAAGTAGTGCACTCATATGCATGGAGCCAACTGAGGGTTTGACTTATGCATACATCGATAGCATAGACACATTAGAGCAAGTCCATCGCCAACTTCCAAGTCTTAACCTTGAAAATATCAACTAGGAAAAGTTGGAAATCCCTGAGAAATTTAAGCAAAAGTTGCTCGAGCTAAAATCATTACCCACCGACATGGAATACATGTTCCTTAAAAATGGAAAACTAGTAATTATCAACACTAAGTTTGCTCCTCAACAGAAAGAAGAACTGTTAAAAGTAATAAATAAATGGTTTGAAGCCTTCGCTTGGTCATATCCCAAATTAACTGGAATAGATCCTAGGATATGCCAACATAGAATTTACACTGACCCCTCCATGAAGCCATGAAGACAATTGCAAAGGCAATTAAACCCTAAGCTAAAGCAAGTAGTTAAGGAAGAAATTGAACAGCTTCTCAAGGCTGGGTTCATATACCCCATTACTGATAGTGAATGGGTTAGCCCCTTAGTTATTGTCCCTAAAAAGGGAGGCATATGGAGGATGTGCATAGATTTTAGACTACTAAATCTAGTAACATTCAAAGATTACTTTCCATTTTCATTTGTCGACCAAGTCTTAGACACCATCATAGGGCATCGCTATTATAGTTTTCTAGATGGATATAGCAGATATAACCAAATATAAATAGCCTCATAAAACCAAGCCAAGAGTACATTCACCAGTCCTTGGGGAATGTTTGCATGCAAACATATGTCTTTTGGCTTGTGCAATGCCCTTGCAACATTTTAACGACTAGTTCTAAGCATATTCCAACAATAGATAGGGAATTGCGTGGAGGTCTTTATGGACAACTTCTCCACTTATGGAGGAAACTTTGATCAAGCCTTGGACCAGTTGGAGCAAGTGTTAAAAAGATGTGTAGAAACCAATTTGAGGCTCAACTAGTATAAAATCCATTTGATGGTCCAAGAAGCCATAGTACTAGGGCACAAAATCTCACACACAAGGATAGAGGTAGACCCCGAGAAAATCAAGATTATCCAAGGAATTACCTGTCAACC
>MNCI01005374.1:344168-360271 GCA_015680685.1 Gnetum montanum | reverse complement strand
AACACTTGGTAACCCAGTAATGATTAGTGTTTGGTAATCCCAATAGTGTTGCATTGGTTCAGAATGTGTATGGCAAGTGAGAACAGATGCTAGTGTTAGGATTAGTTAGAACTTAGTTAATGAGTAGTTAAGATAAATTAGTCACTTAGTTATCTCTCTTCTCCCTTATTAGCACAGGACATAAAAACATAAAAGACATAAAAATCATATGCCTCAAGCTTACTTAACCATACAATTGTGACATACAAGTAAGCTTGGGAAAACAACGATCAACCGACCCATCTTTGTTCCACAAGTGTGCATAAGCACTTAGTCCTTGGAATTCGACCGGATTTTGCATGAAACGCTTACATTCATATGGTTGAGCATAGGGGTACCTCACTACTCATCAATGTGGAAATAAATCAAAACTAACCTCTAACTATTGATGTCTTTGTGTGAACTTGTTGCAATGAGTGTTCTGATTCTTCTATAACACCGATGCTCAAAAATGATGGTCTATGCAAACTCTGAGTATTTGTGATAGGGACCAAAATTGTAACACTACCATGATGTCTTCCAATGCCTTTGTTCTACCATCAAGAACATTTTATAAGCTAGAAAAATTTTAGTTACCAAACTTTCAGTTTAAGTGACAAATATGAGACCACTTCTATGGTAACCATTACAAATTGTTAATTTTCCTACAATTACTTTTATGGAACCATTACAAACCATTTGTTTTCTTATAATGATCACATTTATGAAACTATTGCAAACCATCAATTTTTCTGTAAATAGTTATATTCTCCCACTTGGTCTCCATATTTAAATTAATATCCATCAAACCAAAATTTCAAGAGATGAATACATGAATCATGGCAATAGTTCATCTAAATGTGAGTATTATCTTCCATGTATTACAATGTATTATCTCTTAAACTTAATTCCTTATATGGTAACTAAACTTTATGAATAACTCTAATGTTCATTCTAGGTCCTACCATATGTGAATTTTCTCTAATAACTGTATGCGCAAACTAAATATGAAAAAACATCACAACTAAATAATAGTTTCATTAATATTGTAAAATTGTACATACAAATTACATTATGAAACCAAGTCCCATCTGAACTACATGATCCTTAAATGACTTTGGTGGCATTCATTTTTTCAAAAGATCAACTATCATCAATTCAGTGATTATATGCTCAATGATCACTTTATTTTCCCTAATACGTTCCCTTATGGCTAAGTACTTTATGTCAATGTGTTTACTTTGACTACCACTCTTATTATTCTTAGCCATAAAAATAGCAACTAAGTTGTCACAAAACATTCTTAATGGCCTAGATATAGAATCTATAATTCTAAGGCCCAACACGAAACTTTTCAATCATACACCATATAAAGTAACCTCAAAATAAGAAACAAACTCTACCTCCATTGTGGAAGTAGCAATCAAGGTTTGCTTTCCACTCCTCCAGCCNTCCATTGTGGAAGTAGCAACCAAGGTTTGCTTTCCACTCCTCCAGCCAGCATAAAAACATAACCAGATGTTGATTTCCTTTAATCAACATAGCTAGCAAAGTCTAAATCAAAGTAGCCAATCACCTCCATACTATCAGTTTGTCTATATATAAGAATGTAATCTTTTGTACCTTGAAGATTCCTCATCACCTTCTTTGTAGCCCTTCAATGGTCAATGCCTAGATTACTCTGATATGTGTCCAACATTCCCATGAAAATGCAATGTCAGGTCTTGTGCAGACTTTAGCATATGTTAGGCTTTTAATAGTTGAAGCATATGAAATGTTGCTCATTTGTCTTTTCTCTAAATCATTCCTGGGGCATTGGCTCAAATTGAACTTGTCACCCTTCACAATGGGTTCTATACTTAGTGGACAATCTTTCATCCGAAACCTCTCTAAAACTTTATTAATAAAGGTTTCCTGTGATAGTCCTAGAATACATCTAGATCTATCCCTATGGATCTTAATGCCAATGACATAAGATGCCTCACTCATATCCTTATGTCAAAGTTCTTAGAGAGAAATTGCTTCACCTCATATAAGAATCCATTATCATTGGTCGCAAGAAGGATATCATCCACATATAGGACAATGAAATAGATTTTGTTCCAACTAACCTTCTAGTATAAACATTGATCCATTATGTTCTCTTCAAAACCAAATGAAGTGATGACATCATGGAATATTAAATACCATCAACATGAGGCATGTTTTAATCCATATATGGACTTCTTAAGCTTTCATACCAATTGCTCACCACCACTAGAGGAAAATCCTTCAAGTTGTTTCATATAAACCTCTTCCTCTATGTCATCATTGAGGAATGTTTTTTTCACATTCATCTGACATAATTCAAAATCAAAATGAGCAACCAATGCCATAATCACATGAAGGGAGTCCTTCTTAAATACAGGAGAAAAGGTCTCTATGTAATCTATTCCCTCTTTCTGAGTGAACCCTTTAGTAACAAGTCTTACCGTATATCTTTTAATGCTGCATAATGAGTCTTTCTTTGTCTTAAAGACCCATTTGCATCCAATGGTTTTTACACCATCAAGCAACCTGAAAAGATCCCAAACTCCATTAGATGACATAGAGTTCATTGCATCTTTCATGACATCATACCACAAGTTAGATTCCTTATAACTCATGATTTGTGAAAATGTTTTGGGATCACTTTTGGCTTCTATGTTATAGTTACACTCTTATAGATACACTATATAGTCACTAGGAATCACTTATCACCTTACTCTAGTAGATCATCTTAATGTTGGTTCATCATTCTCCTGAGGAGCATTATGTTCAATAGGTTTTGGTATATGTTGTTCAGCTAGATCTACTACTTCTTGTTCAAAAATCTATGAGACTTTAATGACTAGTTGTTGTTCATCATACATTTGTGCTCTAGGCATGTTGTGTATAATAATTAGTCTTTCACTTGAAGTAGAGGGTTGGGCACCTACATGATCTTTCTCTGGAAGAGTGTTCCAGGATCGATTGCTCCCACTAATCAAGTCATTCTCAAGAAATTTAGCAATTCTTAATTCCACAAACCTAGTAGTATGTGATGGATAATAAAATTTGTATCCCTTAGATCATTCAACATATCCAATGAAATATACACTTGTGGTCCTTGGGCCTAGCTTCTTTTCTTGTGGATTATAGACTCTTACTTTAGACAGGCATTCCCAAATGCATATATGTCACAAACTCTGTTTTCAACCTTTCCATAATTCAAATGATGTCTTTGAGATAACTGTGGTTGAAACTCAATTAAATCTATACATAGCCTTCTTCAGAGCTTTAGTCCACAAGGACTTAGGAAGCTTGAAGCTACTAAGGATACTTTGCACCATGTCCAATAATGTTCGGTTTCTTCTTTTTGCCACACCATTCTAGTCTGGAGAACTAAGCATAGTGTACTAGGCAACAATCCCATGCTCTTGAAGAGACTTAGCAAATGGACTAGATGCTTGTCCATCATCAGTACATCTACCATAGTATTCACCACCTCTATCAGACCTCAGTATCTTTATTTGCTTACTGCATTGTTTCTCTACTTTAGCCTTAAACACCTTAAAGTCATCTAAAGCTTCGTTCTTGTTATGAAGTAGGTGGAGATACATATATTGTGAGTAGTCATTGATAAAAGTAATGAAATACCTTTGATCATACGCATTCATATCTAGACTAAAAATATTTGTATGTATGATCTCTAATATGTTTGAACTCCTCTTGGCACCTTTCTTTAACATATCGATCTACATTCCCTTTATGCAATCCACACAAGTGTCAAAGTCAATAAAAGCTAGGGTACTAAGTACTCCATCATTTACTAATCTCTTTATTCTCTCAATAGAGATATGTCCTAATCTATGATGCCATAACATAGAGGATTATTCATTCATAACACATCTATTAACACTAGCACTATCATGAACATGCATAGAAGTATAAAAATTTTCATTTTGTAAACTAATTTTGAAAAGACCATTCATTAATGTACCATTTCGAATAAGTTCATATCTATAATATAAACTAAATACAGTGTCTAAAAAATTAAAGGAAAATCCCAATGATACAAGCCTTGAAATAGAAATTAAATTGCTTGAAAAACTTGGAATATAAAATGTTTTTCCAACTCTAAAACAAAACCACTGCTTAAAACTAATTTGGATGTTCTAACTACCTCCACATGTGAGTGCATCTTGTTGCCTGAATAGATGCACAACTCACTTTCCACTAGCCTCCTTAGGTTTTGCACCCCCTACAAGGAATTAGTAACATGAATTATAAAACCGAAGTCAATTCACCATGTGTTATGGCCAACATCAATCATATTAGATTCAAAACAAACAAGTGAGAATTAAGTACCTTTCTTTTCAAGTCATTTCTAATATTTAGGACAATCCATTTTTATATGACCATTCTTCTTGCAGAAAAAGCATCTAGATTTCTTCTTAATATTAGGTTGTGCAGGTAGTTTGCCCTTCCACTTATTTTTGGCTTTCCTCTTATTCTTTCCTTGTGTAGCCATATGCACACTCTCTCCTACTGCCATAACAAGTCTACCCTCTTCTTGTACACACATGGCCATTAGTTCATTGCTTGACCATTTTTCTCTATGTGTGTTATAAGAAATCTTAACGGGTTTGTACTACTGTAGGAGCGTGTTCAAGATGTAGTGCACAAGGAAAGACTCTTACATCTCAACCTCAAGTGTTTTCAACTAAGCCACTATATCCCTCATTTGCATGATGTGCTTAAGCACACCATGGATTCTAGTGAGCTTCATGGATGAAATTTTCATTATTAAGGTGCTAGCCAAAGCCTTGTCTAATGACTCAAATTGTTCATCAATTGCATTCATTAAAGCTCACATATTATCATACTATTCCAATGAACCATGCATATCAGCCGAGATCTTGATCTTTATGAACGTGTGACACAGAAGCGATTATATGACTCCCATTTTTCATAAGAACCAACATCATCCAGTTGGCTCGCTCCTGTAATGACAGATGGTTCATCCTTACAGATAGCATAGTCAATGTCCATCCAATGTAAATGAAGGAGAATCCTCTTCTTCCATGCCTTATAATTATCACCCTTTAATTCATGAATGTCACATTTAAAATTAGAGTAGTTCACAGGTTGTATAACTGCAAAAATTAAAACATGCTTATGTCACTAAATTGTAGGTTAAAATACTAGATGACATGTTTACCAATGTAAATCATGCAAAAACATGAATCAAATGACATAAAATTGTCTATGGGCTAAATTTTAATTTAAACAAATTCATAATCCTTATGATGAAATTATTAATTTATATCCCTTTTCTTAATCCTTATGGAAAAATTAAGAAAAATAATTTAATACGTCATCCTGGTTAATCATCTTAAATATAACGAAAATTTCTATGGAATAAAATCTATCATATTACATATAATTAATCAAAAATTAATGTTTATTTACCTTATATGATCAAAAGCTCTTAATATACAATTTTGAACAATTAAAGATGTTGTGGCTACTCTCTAATTATACAAAATTATATAGATCACGAGTCATAATTTTTATGCAGAAAAACTATGCATATATCAATATATCACTTTATAGATATATACAAAATATACATAAAATTAATTGTTTCTAAAACAAATTACCAAATTTTAACATTTCTTTAAAAAATATGGTAATAAACATTAATTATTTCAGAAATATTAATAATAAGCAACTTTATTCTGATACCAAAACACATATGTGGCTAAAGGTTATGTAATGGAGCTATCTTAGTAGAAAATATAGACAATAATGTAGGAGATATACTAGAAATATTGGTCATAGATAGCCCATGTAAGGAACACAAAGGTTACTCCACACGTGTCTCAACCTTATCAACTATTGTTCCAAAGCATGGGATTCACCCTTGCAAGTGGGGCACTTTCTACCACATGGCTTGGGGACCTTTCTTAGCCTATCTTCCAAAGATAGAGGCCGAAGCACCTCACCGCCCACTCCCTCTTGTTTGGATTCTCCATCCCATAAACTTTTTCAATTGTGTTTTCAAAGTGAAAAAGGAAAAAAAGAAACAAAAAAGCAAAGGAGATAAAAACACCCAACTATCCAAAATACTATAAACTCCAAGCCAGGCACCACTCCATAAGCCAGTATCTATTTTAAAATATTTATTAATTGTGCCAAATACAGCAAACTCAAAATCAAGCACCATACATAATTTCACAATAAACATTTTCTAGTCAATAATCGAATTCACTCAAATTTATTCCATTTTGACACCATTATAAGAGCAATAAAACAAATACAATTAAGCATCAAGATAGAGACCAAACCTTGCTCCGATACCAAATGTTGGAAAAAACTATGGAGAAAACATTGGCCAGATGGCACAATAACCGAATTGCACAAGAAATCAAAGATGCAAAAATAAATCAAAACTTACTTGCAATCATTAATGTCTTTGCATAAATTTGTTGTTGTGAGTGTTCTGATTCTTTTATCACACTGATGTTCAACAATGATGATGTATACAAATTCTAAACTTTTATGATAAAGACCAAAACTATAATGCTGCCCATGATTTTTGCTAGTGCCTTTGTTTTTCCATTAACCAAATTTTATTGGTTAGAAAAATGTCAATTATCAAAACTTTACTGGTGGAGTGGAGTTGGCAAATGAAGTTGATTGGGTAGCTTTACCAAAAATTTTATAGGTGGCAAATATGAGACCACTCTTGTGGCAAGGGTTTACCAAAATGGTCACTTCTATGAAACTATTACAAACTTATTGATTTTCGTAATGGTCACATTTATGGAATACTTACAAACCATTGATTTTCGTAGGATTACAAGTCATTTTGCCAAAGCTACCCAATCAACTTCACTTGCCAACACGACAGAAACTGCAATAGATTTAGATCGATCTCTCTTTAAAACATGATGGGAAAAGCAATGGGACCAATTCACTGCCAAACAAACAACACACATAGGGAGGATAAAGGAGAGCATGCAGATTCTAAATTCTGGAATGTTTGCCATATGTTAGCCACTGTCTTCCCGTATAGTACTGTGTAGAATTTCTTTTGTATTTCTGCTATTTTGCCATGGCCGGGTTTCTTAGCTTATGGAAGCTCCAATGGCCCGTCACAAATTTTCTATTTCTGTTCTGGAAAGTAAGTAACGTGATGCCCGAACCAGCATGTTATCAATCATCATTCATTCTTGTTCAAAATATTTTAAATTTGAGACCCTGTGAAAGCTTTGGTCATCTGATAATTATGTGCATACATAACAAGCATATGACAAAGTGAATACCCGTTTCTCAGTTGCTCCTCAGTGGCCATCGTTTTCCGAAACCGGCTTTCCTGGGTTGAAAATCATGGCTGTCAACTATACCAACAGAGGACTAAAAAGACCATCCTACATTCCCTGGCCTTAAAGCTAGCCTAGCCTCCCATCCCACTATATGACTATAATAATTAGTCTAACTCGGTGGCGTGCATCTGTTGGATTTTTTAAAATACTGGGTCCAGCGTTCTGCTACAGCTGAATCATTCATGACCTAATTTCTGCAAATTTCAAAGGATCGGCTAGAAAAGTTTTGCTTGGCGTTGAACTTTGTTGTTGTTTTCGGATATTCAAAGAGATTCAAGTAAGCTGCTGAAAATTTGAAGCCAACATACCGACACGCTGGTATGATTGGATATGGTATGAGGAGAGCATAAAGGTGCTTTTAATATTTGTATATGACATATTTTGGCAGCTCACCAGCTGTATCAGTCTCACAATCATGATGGGTGTGGAATGGCATCTACCTGTTTTGTTAATAAATAGTATCATTGTCATTGATATTCCCATGAGCCCTGCATCTCTATTTATGCAGATGCTGATGCTGCTAGTCTTTTTCAGCTTTGTTGAAGAGATACTCTTTTTTATATCTGCGATTGGGATTGGCTGCCTGTTCGGTGTAATTATGATCACCTCTACATTTTCTACCTGGTGTATCATATTCTGTTCATCATCACTAGCAAATTTGGATTTTACCCAACTGCGTTTTAGGACACAAATCCCTGCAGCACCGTAGGATAAATTTACAGAGCATTTGAAACTAGCATGGTTTGACATTGTAAGAAACAAGGGAACAGTTCTGGAAGAAGAAGAATGTCTCCAGTGTTGTGAAGCTTGGAATGCAATGGGCTCTAGATTCTAGACACTCGTGTGGTAGAATATTCTTGTGAAAGTTGGTGTTGCACTGTGTATGCATTATGCAAACAGGGCTTCTACTGTACTGTTATTAATGATGTCTATTTAATGGTGACCTACTTTAGTATGAGGATCTTCTCAAGGAGATCCCAGATCACAATTCCAGCAAGAAATTTAGAGCATTAGCAGGTTCTCCAACTCTCTGCAAAATTGTGTTTAAGATCAGAATCAGAGATGAGTTCAGTTAATATTCAGAAGGGGAGTTTTGTGAAAAGACTGGGAAACATAGAAGAGGATGCTCCTCTGCCTGTTTGTGCAATAACAGTACCAGTGCCAGTGCCAGATACCCCTTTTGAGCCAATGGAATTTCTTTCTCGTTCATGGAGTAGCTCCTCCATAGAAGTCATCCAAGCTGTTTCTCCCAACACGCAGGACAAGAGCCGTGCAATGATAACAAGGCCATTGACTGTCACACCTCCCTCCAGTCCCCAGCACTCGTCAAACGATGAGGATTTCAGAATTCCTACTGTAAGTTCAACTTTCATTGGCTTATATTTAAATTTTCTTTTCACAACTGTCCAATTTCATGTTTCCTCCATGATCCATAGTGACACAGAAATAAGAAACAGATCAACACTTTTTCAGTAATATTTCTTTCCCAATTCATGATGGTGAGCAGCAGATAGTGTGTTCCCTCCATCTATGCTCAATAGCATACAGTCCTGGACATAAATAATTAGTATAATAGGATATACAGGCAAAGTCTACTCCCAGAGACGGTTGGTGATTAGTTTACTGATAGTAGTTTGGCTCTGTACATACATTAACGGTAGAATAGAATACCGAATATTGGTTTTAGGTAGGTTGCAGAAAAACAGGTTCAGGTTTTACGTTCTGATCATTGAGGAAGGTATTTGATTATTTTGTCAGGAGATGGCTGGTAAATTTCTTGTTAATTTATAATTTCTATCTTTGATTGGTTTGTGATTTGAATCATCTCACACTAGATTTCATGGCATGATAGGACAAGGCTCCTTTGATTCCGAAGGATTTTCAATTTGATTTTGATAAGTTCACATTTCAGCCGGAGGAAAACTCTTCCTGGCAGTGGAAATCAAACAACTTAAAGGTTTGGCTTTTTTACAAGTATAAGCTGAAAATTAGGTTCACAATTAGGATGGAGAATTCATGAAATGAACATATAAACTAAGTATTCTGTTGATTCAATTACGTTCAGAATTGGTCTTGGGTGCAACAGACGATGCATGCAGATTTTCACCCAGGGCAACAACTCCAGAAGAAGCTGGTGAGGCTCTGTATAAAATGCACTAGCCATCAGGTTCCTTCGTTGATATCTAAGATCCAGGGAGTTCCTGGATGCACTTCATATCCAAACATTATAATTTATAATTTCATTTTTACTTGCTTAAAAAAACCTCAGGTTCATGTAATTATATGTTTTTTGGGTCTTGAATTGCAAATCTCATCCTAGAAATGTTTGTGCTTTCAGTTTTCAAAAAGCAAGCCAGATTTGAAGACATTGATCCAGTCAGCATCAATTAAAAAATGGCTAAAAGAAGTGAAGGAGAAGAAAAAGGAAGTTTCAAGGCTGCAAAATGCAGAGATGCATGCAGCAGTCTCTGTGGCGGGCTTGGCAGCTGCCCTGGCTGCCATTGCTGCTGCAAGGGTTGAAGAAAGTTCACAGCCCCATAATAAAAAAACTGAAGCTGCAGTGGCTTCGGCAGCTGCTCTTGTAGCTGCACAATGTGCTGAAGTTGCACAGAACATGGGGGCAGACCGCACTAGAATTTCTTCGGCCATCAACTCTGCCATTAGTGTTAAGAATGCTGGAGATATTCTCACCCTAACTGCAGCGGCAGCAACATGTAAGTCACAAGCTTGCTCAGTAGTATATAAGAACCATTATTGGCTGTTTTTTTAACCATACAGTAGTTCCTTATAGTATTCAAAGTGCCTAGTGTTTGAACCTTAAAAATTTGAATACAAGTACACCCAAGATACATAGCAACCTATTAGCATTTTTAAAAAAAAAATTAATATCATAGAGTGGTTCCTTATACTATTCAAATTACAAGAACCCTTAACCTTGAACCCCTAAAAACCCTAAAAATTTGAGTACGAGTACACCCAAGATACATAGGAACCTACTAGCATTTAAAAAACAAACTAATATCATAGAGTGGTTCCTTTTACTATTCAAAGTACAGGATGTCAGGAACCCTAACAATTTGACTATAACTGCACCCAAGACATATTGTTAACATAATACTTTAGAAGAACATAACAGTGTCTGATTAACATACTGTTTAGAATAAATCTGTGACTTGCACATCATAAGTCACACACTTTAAGCAAGTGAGGAATATGGTGATCATTTATAGTATTCAAAATACTTTCCTAACTAGCTTAGCCAAATCTACTATGCAGAATTACACTTTAAAAGTGAAAATACTCTTCATTGTTACCATGTCCAATGCCATTGAGATCAGCTTTTCTCTTTGGTGATTTGCTAGCATCTCTATTCTCTACAGAAAATCAGCAATCGTAACATACATTGGAGTCGGAATATCTGACCTCACTAATTTTAACTTTACGCTGAGAACGTTCATGCTCTAACTTTAGTATGTATTAATGCAAAGAATTATTAGCCTTGAGATTTTTTTTAAAAGTTTTGCTGTCTTTAAAATAACAGTTAAATACAAGCATTTTCATGCCCAATTTCATAAACTGCATATATGGATGAACTGGATAAACATGATAATATTTTAACCATTACTGCTGTCAGTGATTTCCCCCCTAAACTTAAGATATAAGCTCTTACAATATGAATTCACTTTGTTCCCCTAACTGTTGAAATCTCTTTGAATAGCTCTACGGGGAGCAGCAACCCTAAAATCAAGACCCAAAAAAGAGTGGCTTCAGTGGAATCATTCGTCCATAATACCATATGAAAGGGACGGTGCAAGTACACCCACAAGCTCCATTTCTGAAGATATTACATGTGATGAGATGGAAGCAAGCTTTGTCCACAACAGAACCTTGCTGGCCAAGGGAAGTGACCTTGTTATTCATGCTCCAAACAGTAAGGAAATTCTATTGAACGTACTGGCTTTATTTGAAATTTCCTAAATAATGCTGATTCTTGGTCCATTTAATTTGTGATGTCGTGTTCTGCAGGAAAGTCTACAGTAAGATCTGTATGCGTTTTCCTAAACATTCAAACCCAGGTGATCATCATGCTAATGTATAAAAAAACCCCATATTTATCAGAACATTTTTTCGAAATTGATCATATGTATGCTGCATGTAATTCAGGTGATTTTGAAGATTCGTGGGAGCAATATAAGTAGAGCTTTTGTGAAGCCCAAAGAGAGTAAGACCATGTTGTCATTTTTATTTCTGTAATTATTGGTGTTAGTAACCAGTGGATTCGGTTGTTGTATTGATTGCGTTTATTAGTAACCAGTTTGCACCAGTTTTATGTATTTTTGAGCTTTGGTTATTTTCTGTTATCCTCTTGAACTCTTGCTTTATCAAATGAAAAATGGTAATGTGTAATGTTATGTTATTAACTGGGGCTTCGAGAGGCCTTTTTATTTAATTTTTCCCTTTCTCTTTTATGTTAGGCATAATCCTAGAAATCCAAGCATGGCCAGATGGAAACATTGTTCACGAGGGAGACAGGTTACTATCTCTTACGCTTAACACAAGTGATGGCATGGTTGCATTAGAGTTCAAAGACTATGCAGAACATCAAGTTTGGATGTTTACTATTTCAAGAATGTTATCAATGGCTAATCACATGAAGGAAAAGTAGCATATCTCCCTTGTATCGGTTATGCCCTAATTGTACAGTACAAGCCGTCCAAATGATATATGTATTTGCAAGAGTTTCAGAGCACTTGAAATTTGAAGTTGCAGTTCAACTTATAAAAAACTTCAAGGAAATGTTTTCTGAGACATGGTACTAATCTTATCATCGGAGTCCAATTTTTTACTCATTGAAGAACTTATTTAATGCAATAAAGAAATTTCGTACCAAGAACAATAGATAAAAGATTGAATGAATTCCCAGAAGTTAAGGAATGATCATTTCATCAATGTAAAAGCCTCTTCCTTCAACTTACAAATTTTGAATTCCTTCCCGACCAACATGGTCACTGCTAACTATTTGATATCAAAGTTCTACTTTACTAGATGCTTTTAAAAAATAAACTTTAATTATTATATTGTTTCATCAAAAAAAATTTAGAGAAAACGAATGCTTTGTCAGGCGAGGACTGTTAACTATAGAAGCAGAAAGTGGCTATGCAAGGAATTCTTAAAAGCACCAAGTCAATTATTGTGACTTTGTGTAAGGGTTCATCCTTAATTATTCTTAGACTTCATCTGAAAAATTTCCATCGATCAGAAACCTTTCTGGGATAATTCATAAAAACCTATTTAACTCTTTGAAAGATAGTTTTTTTAAAAAAATAATAAAATTGCACTTCTCTCCTTTTTACCATTTGGACAGTTTCAGCAGGGCTGAAGGTGCAACTGTTTTGATCATTGCTCTTTTTTGGACATAAAGTCACGGTTAATAATAGCTCTTGTAAGAATCTGATAGATTTTTACTGAAAGTAGAAGGGAGAGGGTGGTTAAGACAGGAAAGAATTGCCGATTTTCTGATCTCCTAATCAGGGAACGGAAGAGCCAGTGACTGTCCATTGCTTCAGGCATTTTTTTGGTCAGGTTGAAAGACTTTAGGACGGTTGAAAAATGAAACTGAAATACAATCTCGAAACGTAAAAAACATAAATAGAATTCATCGAAGCAACAGATGGGGTGTTAAACATAAATGGTGTTTTCTTGTCTTATATCAAAATGAAATAATTTCATTTGCATTACATTTTCAGTCTTCGGATATTCAATCCTGTGATTCTTACGACTCTTCTCATTTCAAAACCGTTTGCTCTCTGTAACCTGATCTTTGGCCATCTCCGGTTGGCCATCTCCGGTTTTGACAACCATCTTAAAAATGTGTATATTAAGTATTGGAAAGACCTATGACGGTGATAAATAAGACAGTAATTATTAAGGTACTGGAATTGTAAGCATAAATATATCTATGTTGATGTATACGTATTCTTGTTGAGACCTTGTTATTAATTTGGGCTTAGACATAACTATCAACTTGGGTTAAACATAGCTATTATCTCGCTCATAGGAGATGCCCATTAGGCTAGTGCTGGGTAGTAGCCATGTGAGAAAAAGGATTTAAAAGTATTTTTAGAATTAGACTTTCTTTTTCATTTAGCTTTTGCCATAAGAGTTCCTTTGTCTAATGCAACTAAACCATTGTTAGAAAATAAGTTTGATTATTATTCCATGAGAGAGCATCCTTTTGCCTTGCCTTGCCTTGCCTTAGAAAATAAGCTCGGAAGATAGAGCTAAAGAGGAAGACCCTATTGGAATAGACAGAGAGCTAGATCTAGTTCTGTGTTGTCAACGAAGACCACATGAGATCTTGCTTAGATCACATCGTTAATCTATGATTTTGCCTAAGATTCAGAGCTTGTTTGAGATATCTAAGCCACATGAGAATCCTTTTTGTAGCACTATCAATTTTAGGTAGGATAATTTGGTGTTTTGTTCATTTGGGTTTTGGTAATTTTGATTAGTGTGCATTGTTTTCCTTTTTTCCTTTTGTTCAACAACTATTCGCCAATTTGCTTGATTTCTAAAATCTAAATATTTTAATATTATTTTATATTTTTTGAGCTATTTTTGAGATTTATTATCATATAGGGGACATTATTTAATGTTTTGATCAAGTTTGACCATGTTTTGCTTTTGTTTCAAATTCTACCTAAAATTCAACTATAAAACTAGGGTTTCAAGCTTTTTTCACATTTTTGACCCCCCAAAATGACTTCAAAAGTTGATAGCCTAGAAGGCAAAATTGTTCAACACACCAGCATGGATCACAAGGCACCTTCCCTAGTCCATTGCAATGCAAATTTGGACACATATGATATCACTATTAGATTTAGCATAGAAAATTAAGCATTGAATCTCCAAGCAATAGAAAATTATAAAAATTATAATAGTGGGCATATGATTTTAGAACGACCTTTAGACGCTTGAATTTCCACTTTAGAAATATTTTATATTTTTAGACATTTATCACATTTTAGTTTTGGCTTTATCTAGCACATTAGAATCTTCTATTTGACAATTCAATTCTTGGTCCTTAACCTATTTTGGCTTGTACGATAGGTTGGATTTATCTTCCCACCACCCAAGGATTTGTTTATTATTGGAGTTATTTGATCATTGGATTTTAGTTTTGGTTTGTACAACCATTTGATTATATGTGGGTTTCAAACTCACTGATCATTTATATGTGGATTCTAGACATATCAATCATTATGTGGGTTTTATACTCATTGATAATTTATATATAGGGTTTACACTCACCAATCATATGACAAAATGTAGTTTTCAGACTCATCGTCATTGGCAAATTGATTAATTCATTGGTTGGGTTAAGGATGGTGGTGGAGCTTTCAATTTATAACTAATTGTTGGATTAATACATTATCATTATTATTTGTTCGGTTCTTTCTTTGTTTTGATTTGGCTAACATTTATTTACAACTATCCCATGTGCATGACTATCCAGCTACTTGATGCCTCCAACCAAACCCATAAGAGAGTATTTTGCCAATTGGTTTACCCTACTTAGTCTTAGAACCGATTTCCTTGGTTTTCTATAATTTTCAGGTAATTATGTTAGTTGTGATGAGGAGGATATAGAGGAGATAGTTGATGATTAATTTTCATGTTTATGAGATTTTAGTTGACTTTATCATTCCAGTTTAGTTTGAATCTATGTTGTGATAAATAGCTAGAATTGTGGATTTGGAACGAATGTGAAATTTATACTATCTTTCTACCTATCTTAGGTGCAGGCCAACTCTAATTTGAACTTTAGTTATATTGCATGTTTTATTATCTATTTATAAGTTTCATATTAATGCAACATTAGAGTCCAATGCCTTTTGAGATGCAAATGTATTTTCAATTTCATATTTAATATATATTTTGAATCATCTAGCTCATTCCATGAGTATCTAGTCATCCACTAATCTGATGTATGACCATGAATTTTTCTTCATTGTTGAGATTGTCAAAATTGTATTCAATGTTTGGCATCTAAAATTGAAGTATCATCTACTTGTGATTTTAGTTTTTTTATTTTATTTCTAATATGATCTAAGTCATAGTTGATAGATGTCATGTGACAACAATAAGATAATTTTGACCATGTATCTACATCATCTACTTCAAATATTGTTTCATCAATGTCTAATAAAATTTCTATGTTGAAATACTTACTACAAGACTCTTTGATGTATTTATATTGATCTTCTCTAATCTCATATTCAAAGATCACATTTAATCTTTTTATGATCTTTGTCTTCCTTTTTCTTATCTTTCTGATGAGTGGCGAGATACCCCTACACTCAACCATACGAAACGAGCGTCGCACGCGTGATCCGGTCGAACTTCGCAGATGGACTAGTTGTGGCACCTAGATAGTTAGCCTTAGGTCACAGTTCGCTATCTTCCCACCTAGACTAGTTTTGCATATGTCACGTATGGTTTAGTCTACATGAGGCGTATGATGTGTCCTAATCTAATGCTACTCCTGGAAAATAATATTTAACTAAATCTAAGCTAAGAGGAAAAGGGTAAGAAAATCTAATCTAGCCTAAGTGCGACGAGCAACCGATTCCTTGATCAACCGTACACATCTTGGACTTCGTGCACGACTGCCACTGGGACTACCAAGCATAG
>MNCI01005374.1:328731-343899 GCA_015680685.1 Gnetum montanum | reverse complement strand
GTACAATTACATTCACCACACTGCGAGCAGACACGGGAAAAAATCTGACTCTGGAGGGATCAAACCGTCAGAGCTTCGCTACTCTAAAACTGGGATCCCGAATAAGGGAGAGCCGCCTCTTATTTATAGACATGGCGGCGGACTGCGATATCGCGTATGCAATATCTAGGGAAAGATGCGATATCGCGTCGGCTGCGATATCGCGTATGCGAACCGCATCTCATCACTTTCTCAAGACAATGAGTTGCATAGTGATTCTTCTTGCATATGAAACAAACTACTTTCTTTTTAGGAATTTTTTGAGAACTTTTTCTTAAAAATTACGCTTATCAGTTAAAGGACTAAATCTATTTTGAAATGAATTACTATAATCTTGACAATTAGAAATATAATTTTTATGTTGAAATTTTTTATGGTATTTACCTTTTCCAAGTTTATGGTTGACAAATGTTCATTATTTAATAGGTGCCTACCACCCATATTATTTAAGATAATGTTTATTATAAAATACTTCATCAAATTATTTAAGGTAGTTTTTTGATAGCATTGTTAGCATGTAATTCTTCACATGTGTTGGTGCATTTGTCGAATGAAATGGTTGATTTGACCGAAACACATGCTTTCTATGTCTTTGTTATAAGTTTCAAGCTCATTAAGATAACATTTCGAAACATATTTTGGAAAAGATAAAATATACTAATTTATGGCTATGTTATCATGTAGAAGCCACTACCATAATACCATATCACTATTTGATTTACATAACCATTTAATTTGGACATATTTTTAAAATGGCAACTAAAAATTTGGATTTCCAAATTTCTACTAATTCATAAGGTTTTCCAATAAATTCTTTGGTAAGAACATTGACAAAATTTTGAGAGTTTCTACTAGTGAACTCTTATTTTATATATTAGGGTAAATCATGACATCAAATTGCTAGGATACTAGTAAAATTGTATGCTAGTTGCTAAATATAATCTATTTTATCTTTTTAAAATAAAATGACTTGATTGTCTAGCCATCCACTAATTTGATATATAACTGTGAACTTTCTTTATTGTTGAGATTGTTAAAAATGCATTCAAATTTTGGTTTTACATCAAGTAAACATGCATGCATAAAATTTGGGACATTATTTTGATTATTTAATCCAACTATTGAAGATGGTGATGGTAATTAAGAAGTTGGAGGAGTACGTAAAGGAGTAATATGTGAAACTTGAAAAGCACGTACTGATTTTTTTTTATTTTTTATTTTTGGATATTAAGATTTTTAAGACTTGGATTCAATGGTTTATAAAGATCAACACTACTTAATTCTATTTTATGGATATCCTTTATATTAGAGACAAAAGATGAATAAGTAAAGATCTAGATAATAGCTTTGTTATACATAGTATGATCTAATTTTTTAATAGTATATTCCATATTTTTAATAGATTCATAAATATTGACTAAAGCTTCATTTGTCCAATTGTGCATCTTAACTATATCATCTAGATCTTCTTGGAAAGATTTTTGGTATAAAGTATTAAATTGATGCCCTTTTTCTTTTTTAATATTATTAGTTGGAAATTTTGTGGCTACTATTGAAGCATGGATGTATCTGGTTTTTTTAGAAATCAATAATTGGTTGAATTTGGTTTTACGTCTTCCAAATTAAAAGATAATTAATTTAGCCCAAAAGTATGGATCTTAAGATTTATTAGTTCAAAGCATTCTTGACATAGATATTAAGTGTCAAATCAATCAAGCTTATTATGAGAACATGTTATAATAGACTTGGCTAAGGTTGAAGCAACTTTAGCTATAGATTTATCTTTTGCAATTGATTTTTAAGAAGGTACTCTCATTGTCTATATCAAACTCAGTAGATTCATTTTCAAGAAGTAATAGTGTTATCTTTTTTTGGTTTAGAATTAAAACTAGTTATTGAAGAGGACACATTTTTGTAAAATATGGAGTTTCTAGTGGTACATAGATCTCCTTTTTGGGAGATATTGTGAACTAAAAAGACTAGATCATTTTTTTAGGCATATATTGAAATTGTCCAAGAATATTGTTAAGAGCAAGGTATCCTTTAGGTACATTAGGGCCATTTAGGGGGGGTGTTGAAACCCGAAACATAGGTATACCCCAAGATATATAGTCATTTAGAACTTTATATAACTCAGCATTGCCCACTAAAATTGAACTCATGACTTGGAGCATCTAAATCAAGTGTCTTAACACTAGGCTAATACCTCATTGTTATTGGGACCATTTAGAAAAATGCCACAAGTAATGTTATGTGTTTCTACTTGAATGACTTGTTTGCCAAAAGGCAAGAGAGTTGGGATTGCTATGGACAAACTGAGATAAAATACCATGTGAGTACCTATTGTAGCATATATTGCACCTAACATCATATCAAAAGGAATAAAGAAAACAACCATGAAAGCATCTAAAATACATGTATCATTGAGGGACATAGTAAAATTTGAAAGTGTAATAACATAGGAATCCTTCTCTAGATGTCCAATGGCTTGATACATAACCTAATGTTTAAACTTATTAAAGTGCTTACTAAGATGACAAACCCAGTATGGATAATTCAATCAGCAAGTAAAATGAGGATGTATTATCAACAAGAGTTTAGAAACATGTAGGTAATGTAAACTATGAGATTTCCAAAGAGAAACATCCTTTTCAGTAAAGAATTTTAACTGAACTGGTTACATACCACTTCCAACAATATCTAACTCTAATTTAGAGATTTACAAACTTTGACTAGTAATAGTCCAATTTAAAGCATTTTCATTATATAGATCACAAAGTTGAGACTTAGGAAGCTAAATTCTACTATTAATATTAATTTATTTTGAAAGAAATTCATTGATATAAGAGGAATAAGGGGGAAATGGCATGTTAGTTGCAACTTCATTCTCTTTCAAGGCTATTTAGTATCTCCTAGAAGTAAGGTGTAGGTTGAAAGGGGAGTAAGTCTAGATGTTGTCTTTGATAATTAGTAGGAAGATGTTAGAAAGAATTACTATGCAACTCATTTTCTAAGAAAGATATAAAAAGAAGAAAAAGATAACAAAAGGTTAATATGGTCTCTAAATATGATATTAGAAAAAATCAATATGAGTACGTTAAAGATTCTCATAGAGAGTATTTAGACATAAAAGTTGATGAGCAACAGGTATTTCATACGTCCAATCATATGAATCACTAGCGTGTACCCATGATTCAATCATATTCTATGGACTTATTTACCTAAGTGAACAATATTCCTAGATGATGAATTATGTAGTTGTGAGTCATTGTCTTCCCAATCCACACTTGTATTAATCTATGCATATGGTTAAGTGTGGTTGAGGCATATGATATTTATTTTTATGCTTTTTATTATTTTCTCTGATTCCTAAATGATTAAGTAAAAAAAGATGCAATATCTAAATCATGTAACTAATTAACTACTTCATTAACTAATTAGCCTAACGTAGAGTATATGTTCCCACTTTCTATACACATCTTGAATGTATATTAACATCATAAAGTTATCAAGTGTATGCTAAGGTTGTACCAAGTATTCAATGTTGGGATTTTTATGCATTAATATGTTATGCTCGAGCTGGTCACACTTATGTTACTTGTGAATGATAATATTAATTATTTGATATCAGGAAAGTAAATCGCATGCAAAATAAATTGCTAGAAAGTAAAGTTATGCTAGTTTAAGTGCTACAATATAAAGAAGAAATCTCGATTTTATTTCCATTTATGAAAACATGTCCAGTTACAAATGCACTTAAATAATGTCATACAATCACTTGAATCCATTCTATGTGCACTTAGAAGGAAATTATTCCAACATCTATAAAAAGAAATAGCAAGAGTTTAACTAGGCTATGACCAACAAGTACCATAAATATGAGGAGTATGTGCATTTATATAGGCAATACCTACATCAGCATTGATGTACCTGCATCAATGCATCCTAGAATACGTCAACAAAGATGCATCAATGCAACCTATCTTGTTAATGCTTCATCATATTCCCACAACTAATTAAAAACTCATCCTTGAGTCAAAAAATTTGGAATTGAATTTCTTGTAAAATTTGAGGAGGTATGGAATTTTATTGAGGGAATAACTAACTAACTGACTCTAACTAACTCTGAGTGTCATATTGTACATATTACAAAAATGGGTGTAATTTACAACAAAAATTTAGACACTTGGACAAAAATCTGTAGGCGCCTATTGAAGGGATAGAGGCGTGATGAAGTCTAACACGATGCATAGAGGTGGAGGCTCCTATGTCTCTAATGATCCTTTATCGCATCCTGGTTTTATTGGAGGTTGAGGCTGCCCTGCTACTACCACTGCTACTGCTGAAAGTTTAAAGTCAATAGTGCCTTTATTTTCTCTGCCTTGCTCTATGGATCATATATTGTCTAGGCTACTTTGTTGATATTAACAAGTGTAGGGATGTACCATGGGCATGAAAGTGAAGGAAACATCTCCTTCATGTTAATGAACTAGGCTACAAATGTTTTAGATTCAATATAAAACATCTTGACAAGGTTCTATAGCTCATGGTAGTCATTCATCCTTCTTTCCAAGTTCTCAATAACAATTTGTTTATTGGAGAACCTACTTCTAAGAACTTCAAGATCCACATTAACTTTGTCCAACTTTTGTTTTGTTTTCTTATGGAGCTTGAACTCAACCTTATAGAGAAGCTAGGAGATGGTGACCTACTTTTTCAGTTCATTTCTTAGCCTTCCTATTATTAGAATTGCTAAGTTTGCATACCAGAGGTTGGCAAGCTTCATGTACTCAATCATCTCTTTGATCTACAACTCCTTTAAGCAGATCTCTACTTGATTGTATGCATTCACTCCATTAAAGATGAGTTACCATACATTACCTCTTTGCTAAAGTTACTGGATAGCCTTGTTCACCTTCATCTTTTTCAATTTAATATCATGTCCATTGACCTTCTTAAGTAGTCTAACCTAGTCCATGTAGTGATAATTCACTTTCTCAAATTTCTTGGTCTCATTTTTTCAAGAAACTATCTCAATTGTAGTTCTCTAGTGAAGTGTATGGAACTTCTCCTTCAAGAGATTACTATTTTCAGCTGCCAATCTTTTTAAATCCAAGTTTACCTTGGAAAGATGCTCCTATTATTGACAAATGTATTCAACCATCTGATCCTTGTGTTGCTTAGCATTTTGTAGGAGATGGTTATCTCTGGTAAGAATCAAGTTCTCCTTGAGAACTTGCAATAGGTTCTTGTTAGTGTTGTTTGCCATGGTCATGTTGAAGATTGTCATCTATTTTGTATTCTTGGCCTCTTAATATTTCTGTTGAAGCTATTGGAAATCTTCATCTCATTTTAGCTTAGGTTGAAGAATGGCAAGATCTGATAGATGGGCTTGTAGTTCTACAACTTTGATGGCCAATCATTGATTGGTCATTGTGGCCTCCTCAAGTTGCACATTAGTGACCAGTAACTTGTCCCTTATCTCTAGCAGCTACAACTGGTTTGCAGTTATACCATTGAGAAGATCAAAGATCTCTAGAAACAATTGTCCAGCTTCCATTAGTTTTTTCAACACTTCTTCGTATTGGGTAGCATTCATCCATATACTTCCTACTTCTGTTGATTCATGTATATCTACCATGGTAGCTATATCTGGTATGAATGCAGCAAGAGCATTACAGACATATAAAACTCTATCAGCCACCACCTCCATCGATATCTACTAACCTTTGTCTGGCATTACCAAAATCATTGTTCCTTCTCCTTTCTCTTACATGACAAAGAAGGCTACTACATTTCCTAAAATTTTAGCAAATGCTTATTCAAGAATGAACACAGTAATCTTCTTGGCACTTGGATTGGGTCTCATAGGTGCATGGTTTTGTTACACAAAGAATAGTAATGTCATTTCATTGTCCAGCTAGCTGATGATCCTTGCAACCTCATTCAAATGGCTCATGGCTAGATGGTAGGCGGATGACTTTTCACCATCTGTAGATCATTGTTATTACTACAACTATTGCTCCCAAAGTTTCTTAAGGTACTCAGTAGCTACAAGCATCTTTGGTATGGTTTTTGAGGTTGTAGGTCGTGGTGATGATGGTTTCTCCTTTTCCTGAAGCTTTGCCATGGCCTTCTCTTTCATCATCTCTTGTCATGATGTGGAAGGAGTGTGAAAAATAATATCATTGGAGTACTAGGCTATCCCTTTCCTTTTGCATAATTTTCTAATCAAGCATGAAAAGAAGAGTGTCTTCCTACCCTTCTTATTTTCCTTCAAACATTTCTTGATTTCGAGGAAAATAAGCTGGGGTAGGATGACTACAAATTCTTTTGCTTAGAGCAGCACATGCCCTAGTGGAGAAGGTTGTCATCTTTCTTGACCTCACCGTTGGGTTCAAGTAATAGGTCATGATCTAAAAGTAGGCTCTCTTTACCTTCATCAGGGCACCATACTCCTTACAATCCACTCCATAGCACTGCTAGATCCATTCTTTTTTTGTTTCAAAGTCCACCTGCATGAAATTATTTATAAGTTTTATCCCAATGTTGGGCAAACTAAGGGCTTCAACAATGGCTTCAACTAAATAGGAGATGTTGATATCTTTGATCTTTACTAATGCATCTCCTTGTCAATTGTTCTAAAACAGATAGGTTTCCTCCATGTACCATTTTTCACTATTGGAGAGAATGAATCACAGAGGAGACCCCTACAACTACATTATGACCTCTTTAGATGACAACTCCAAGAAGAATCAAAAGTTCAATTCCTGCAAGATAGAACTTTAGACCTCCTTGATTCTAATCCACTCCAAGTAGGCTTCTGTGAGTGTTACCTCTAAGTTAGGTCTCAATCTTGGAGTCTCGACCTGCCTAGATTGGCCCAGCTCTATAGTAGGAATCTGCCTAATAGATTTTACTTTAGGCTCCTTCCAATGAGGCCCAATGACATGCATAACTCTAATGCTTACTTTTGGGGTTGTTGTTGTTGTTGTTGATTGCTTCCTTATTAGGGTCACTTCTCCTTGGGTTGCGATGACCCTCCTGCTTATTGTTCTTTTTTTGGGTGTCATCTATGATCACAAACGTAACCCAGGATTAGCTTTTTACTTCATAATCTTTATTCCTTTCAATACCTTCCTTTGTTAGATCATGTTATGTTAATTCCTGAAGCATTAAGAGTTTATCTTTAAGTTCTTATTTTATGATTGCAGGCTAGTGATATTATTTTATAATTACCTAGCTAACAAAGTTTGTTTGTTGGTATTAAACCTTTATGATTATTATTTTAATAGTTTTAGCCATGGAGAGCTAGAAAATTTTCAAAAACTTTTCCATGGAAAACCTAAAGTTTAAGGCAAACATGACATAAAGCATACTTCCAGTAGCTTGAAAAATCAAAAAACAAGTGAGATTAAGGAAATAGTTTGGAAGTTATGATGCCCAAAAGATTAATTGGCTCTCAAAAATGGCAAAAACTCATCTACTGCTTTGGAAAAATGGTGAAAATGGAGCTAAGTGTCACACATATTTATAGGGTTTTTATCTTGTGTCAATGAAGATGTGTCAACTAATCCCACATCATCCATGGGGATGCATCAATGTAACTATTCTCAACTATTGCAAGGTTTATCTTCACTTTTTAGCCAACATATGTGACTTTTAGTGAAAGCACTTTTAGCTTCAAAAGCATCCCAACATTGTTTAACATAACAAATTTTAGACGAGGCTTATTGAGTTTCAAAATCAAAAGGATTTTAGTCTAAAAATATTTGCATTTGCTTTACAAATTTTGCAAAATCTTCTTAAACTTAACACTTACATTTACCAAATTGCTTTGCAAACCATCTAGCATAATTTCTAGCTCTACCAATTAATCCAACCAATATCACTAGCAAGATTTTTTTTACATACCACAAAGACTTTAAAGTATTTTTCCCAGTAGGTTCTATGAACATATTAGCATTCATACTAAAAAGCTCATACTTTCGAAAAGAGGAAAAATTAATTCCAAAGAGAAATGCTAATAAGAATATAGTCTAATAAAGTAGCATCAGTATGCACTTCTACTTTCCTTGTAGGCTTCTAAAAATAAAATCTATCAAATCAATAATAAATTCTTTCATTTCGTTGTTGATGATTACACCAAGTAAAGAGCTAACATAAGAAAAGAAAATCTTTTTCTTTGAACTTGCACCAATCTTCTTTTTCTTGAGAAGACATATTAGAAAATAGATCACCAAGTTTATCTAAATGACTTTCAACCATATTTAAATCTTCTCCAATAATCCATGAAACTTTAGGCAAAGATAAAAAATACTTCCAAACCTCTTTTCAATTATTTGAATTATTAAAGAGATATATATTATAAAGTCTAAAGTCTCCTTTTTTCACTATGACAAGTAATCCAAATAACTTTGCCAAGGTTGTCAAAATCAGAATTCAGAACTTTTCCAATTCAATTTTTATTAATAAGAATAGTAACACTTCCTTCATTAACTAAAGGAACATCCATAGCCGATGTTTTGTAAATACTTGTCCTTATCTTACATATAAAATGCACTTCATAAATATATTGAGGTGGGTTGTTTTGCTTTAAGACAAGACCTACCCTGCCTATTCTAAACTCATTAGAATCCAGGTACAAAATTTTCGTTCCTGTTTCCACAGTTTCATATTTGCAATACAAGGCCATACGTAAAGCAGATTGATCAACGAAAAGGCCAAAAACTTGACATTGCAGCACATACAAAAGAGAGAAGAAATCCCAATTTAGTAACTGCAAAATGCTTGCAGTTAGCAAATGTATCAAATGAACAACATAAATTAAGGTTGTCTATAGCACCTACAACAGATGCCAAAGAACATTGCCCTATGACTCTGTGCTACAATGTTTTATTACAAGGGTCACCTCCTCTGGACTTTAACCTTTAAAATATGTTCCTTCTTTCCAGCAGGAAACGGAACCGAGCTTGGAAATCGTAGTGGTATTTCGTACGTTCCACAATGCGTTATGTCATCAGGCATTACAACATTCTCAGGTTGAATTATTACAAGCAACTGTCTCTCAACCTGAAAACAAAAACAAATCAAGAATAAGAGAAGTTTAAAGTCCTTTCTTATAATAATGTTTTTGAATTTGAACAAAGACATTATTGTCAAACTGGGAACAAAAAAAAAGGAAAGCATTTATGCAAGTAAATTTGAAATGGGAGGTAACGCAGGCAGTGGCCCAGCAGTAGAGCTATCCTCGTGGAGATCAATTTCCACTGCCCACACCACCAACAATCAAAAATCACCAAAAGGTATGATAGGATACCAAACTCAGAATTCCTTTCTTGTGCAAGTATAAAAATGAAGCGCTCTCAATGTCATATTCATGGACGCACATATCAATACAAATTGCAGAATTAGTTTGTAATGACTAACATTTGTGTTTGTTTCGTTGGTACACTCACGGTTTATTCACTCGCAATTCGTATTAAATTCTGGAGAGACCATTGTAGTAACCTGGAGACTCTTTTAACCTTCAAAAGGTTTCCATGATAAGTTGATCTTCTAGCTACCTTTGATACAGAATTCCCTTTGGTACACTTCACCATAGTTTTGCAGTTATCCTTACTACAACCAGATCTTGTACTATTTTAAAATCAACCATGTTTCTCTTTTGAATTTCATAGATGCATGTTGCATACAGGGTTTGGATTACATTCGGTTTTGCTCCTAAAACCTTCATTAATTTTTATTCAAATCTCTCAAGAAGTCGTCAAAGCTCTGATCTTTATATGGAAACTAAAATCTCAGGTTGGGTCGTTTTAGCTAAATTGAGAGAAAAATCTCAAATGCATAAGAGTTTCATGCGCAGTTTTATTTAATCCTATCATATCCACATAATAGCAGGTGACTTAATCATCTTTACTAAAAGATTCTGAAAATCCATAGTGTATTCCTGCAACTGCAAGTGATATAGTTCATTCTGTATAGCGGCACATCCCATCAGCGCAGCCATCACATGCAACTGTGCGTGATCCTTAAGAAACGCATATCTTATTTTAAAATTCTAAAAATGATATTTGCATATACCGATTAGATGATGATGCTATAGTGTCACGATACCATCATCCTTTAAAGTTCCCATCTCGAATCCCTCACTCAATGTAAAAATAATATCTTCAATCAAAATCTCCCAACTATGTTTCATAAACACGAATGTCATGTGCATGCTTCATTGTCCAGATTTAATTGTACTTTATGGTGAAGTTTGGATGTTGTGTGGTACCTAATTTGGCCTGCATGAATGTGGCATCTTCTCAAAAAATTTCATACTTGAGTTTGTTTAATGCAGGGTTAAAAAGGAACAACAATTATGCCCTGTTTCTTGAATAAAATTAGCATGTGCTTTAAAAAATTAAACATGCTTACAAAAACCTAATCCATAAATCAGGGATATCATGCACACTATAAATATCCCCTGTGCTCTATGTCGATAATAAAAATATGAAGAGTTGTGAATTCTGAAATGAATGTTTTAGTTACTCCTAAGTAATAGTAGATAGCCTAATTAACCCATCCATAGCTATAGAAAGATCATGTGAGGACCTTTTAGGGCTCATAAGACAGAGTTAGCAATTGCACGTATGCCCAAAGGCTAAAGCTGCACTATTGGATTGCTAGAAATAAGGATGTTCCTCTTCAGCTAATAATATTACCTTTGCTAGAAATATGAAAAGAAATTCTACAGGAAAAAAGCAGTTACAGTAACAGAAAGGAGCACTTGTAAACAAAAAAACTCAGTTATAGGAAAGGAGGGTTTTATCGTAGTCAACCCAAGTAGTTGCCATTGAGTTTGTTCTGTTCCTAGATACAGTACGTTGGAATCCTAAAGCAGCTCAGTTCTCTTCAGCAAGCTGCTTCCCCTTCCCCTCCTTTAGATTTAGACATTGCTTAAATTGATAATTTGGAACAACTGTTATAACACCATGATTTCCTTGGCCTAATCACGTTTCTTGGGTTTGGTTTAGAAGTCTGATTTGCCTTAGAAACACCTTGATTTGCCACCAAATCTCTCCCGTCACCCTTGCACACTCAACCTAACTTACATGGATGAGAGTCATTTCTAGATGGACTTGGAAAAAACCTATACTAATATTGAATAAACTGGCATAAAAATACCTCAGGGTAAAAGATTTTTGGATTAGGGTTGGGATTGCTATCAGAAATCCAATGCATCGTTCAAGCAATGCTTGATTTAATGAAATCTCTTATACTGTTCGTCATGCTTCAATGGATGTTTGCATTCAAATGAGTTGCTGCAATCTTGGCACTTCAGTTTGGGGGAATTGTAAACTTTGTTTTAGTAAGTTGCCATCCAAGATCTCATTTCTTGTTATTTCTATTACCCACTCCTAACCGATGCTCACAAAAATATAGGTTGTTGATTGAAAGATTGTTATGCATTGAAAATGGCTTATTAAAAATGTGTTAATGTTAATGTATGAAAATGCCGGTTTTGATTATTGCACGCTTAATTTTACTGCTGGTTATATGAATTAATATTAATCGCTTGTTGGTTCTAACGATTGAAGTTTAATTACATCTTAACTTTTATGATGTATTAGGCCTTATTCTGTATTTTGTAAGAACACCTCCTGTAATCTGGTACAAGGGTATCACCTTGAAAAGCTACTACTTTGTAACCAGCATGCGTAGGAGTTTTAAACATGAAACTACCTTGCCTTGTAAGTAACAGGTTGTGAGTTTAAATTCTGTGCGCTACCATTTTTGCTTACTTAGTTCCCTATTTTCCCATTTTCTTTAAACTTGTTAACTGTTTTTTACCTTTCTTTCCCCTTTTTTTCCTGGCTACAGATTATTTTACTTATTCTAGAACTAACCATTATACTTTATAAGATTGTTTCTTTATTTTCTTTTTATATTTTACTTTGTTAACTTACAAAATAAAATTTTTTATAGTTTCAAACTAACCATTACCCAGTACATTTCAACTAGCTATCAACTGTAATGCTATTTATTCTCTGTTTAATCATTAAAAAATTTTAATTAACTGCAACCGATGATGAATCTGGTATGATTCAAAACATCTTGGAAAAACAAAATGCAAGCTATGGATGATACAATACCTTGTTGATTATTATCTGAATATTTTTTACGCTAATGCCAATCTGTATCATCTCTAATTTAACAGGGCAATAACGAAGCCAGCCAAAAAGTCTTTTAAAAATTTTTTTTGAGAAAATATCGACATAAATTAACTCAAAATTAAAATTAAAAATTAAAAATTACAATCTTTTCTTAGCATGCTTACTGATGATTGTTTTAAAATTTCGCTGAACTCGCTAGTTGTATACAAAGCAAAGAATGAAATGCATGTATTGAGGACATTTTAATTTACCTCTGCTATCAGCTCTTTCTTTGTAACAGGAAAACGCAACTCCTTTCCGTAGTTTAAAACAAGTCTCCTTAGTCCCTGAATTTCCAAAATATTAACTGATTGATTAATTAATTTAATTTTTAACTTAAATACATGCGCGCAACCATAATTGCCAAGGCTAAAGTTGCAGTGAGGATCGAAATTAATGTGCAATAGATAACAGTCACAATATTTCACCAGTTTTTCATAAGAAAAACTAAATAGTCATTGTATTACATGAAAATAGAACACAATAATAGCTGATGAATTAAATGAAAATTTGAAGACAAACATCTATACAGACGATGCCAGATCTTGCAAAAGCAGCCTCGAAAGTTTGTTGAAAATAGAATGAGATAAAGCCGTTGCTTCAAAAGTAAAAACAGACTCATCGTTCACCAATTTTAAGTCTATCATCTCTAGGCATTTAAGACAGAAACCCATAAGTATTCGGTAAAACATTTTTATCCGCTGTGGATATCTAGACTGCCTACTGTCTGCCAAGCTTTGATTTCATTGGAAAGTTGTCTCATTTTTATCTTTGGGAAAAAGACTAAAGCCACTCAGTCAATCCAAATTGTCCTTAACACACTGCAAGCAGCTCATTTCCGTAAACAGATCCAGCGACACAGAAAGTTAATACACCGGATATCTTACTACTCGACGTAATAAAGATACTAACAAAATCTATTGCTATTAGAAGTACAAAACAGACATTATTATAGGACATGATAATGAGAGCAAAATCAGGTTGAAAATCAAAACTTACGTCAAAATCATAGCACTACATACATTCAAGACATTATCAGGTTGTGTCCAATATTCTACAAGATCTTGCAGTACATAAGTCCTTCATACACTTGCCATGTCATTGTTATGTCATTGTTACTATAATATAATTAGCATTTTCAACCAAACATCAAACAAAAGATCATTGAAATTTATGCTTAATTAAATAGGTAAAAACTAAAAAACACTCATTCACGAATAGCTCATTTCCTTGTTGGTAGTTCTCACATTAAGATTATACAGAGACTAACTGATTTCAATTACAGTTGGCATTCATTGCCAACACACAAGTTTTCAATCAAATTCAGTCATTAATCTCTCCTATTTCATATTCATAAAAAATGAATTTGGTATCTTTGTCTGGCCCCTGAAGAGATTCCAACGTGGTAGCTCAACTGATAACTAGTTGGTTTGTCAACCAATAAGTTACAAGTTCAAACAATGGCTGAGGCACCATATTGCCTTAGAAGTATATGTACCTTGCAGAGAGGGAGAAAATTGATTGACTGCATGTCTGGGGGATACCTTAACAACTCGTATCCCTTGAAGAGATAAAACAGTCGATGTTTTGAAACGTTAGCCTAGTTATCATAATGAAAACTGAATTCTCAATTCAAATCCAATTCTATCCTGTTGAACTTGGGTTGACTGCATTCCACTTTTCTGCATTCTGTGACACGTTCTAATCTTGTACTCTGGTGATTCTTGTTAATATACATGGTGCAGCAAGTGTGTGCATGCTCTTGCAAATACATATTTCCATGTATATATGTATTAATGAATCGTTTTTCAGTCAAAACTATTTCTATTATGACATGTTTTTGCTCGTTTCTTTACATTTGCATGTTACAAATTTACCTTTCTACATGAACACTTGGTGCTTTTTTTTTTCTTAAGTAGTCGGGTATATTAACATGGAAAAAATGATATATACAGTAAAACCCTGCCATCAGATCCATAGGGCGATGAATGAAAAACTGAAAAAAATCCCAAATGAGGGGAGAAACTCCCTTCCCCACTCCCCAAACCCCTCAAAAACTCTCATTGCACAAAATGGTGGGCAACCTAGTTCCCGCCCACCATAACCATATTACCCCACAACGCAAAACCTTGTGGTGATATACCCCTTTTTAAAAACACAACCACGGACCGGCTTGCACTGTCAAAACTGGGTTAATGCCCCAAGCAATCCACGAAAACCCGCAAAACATGGTCTAAAACCAAACCAACACAAGAAAACAAAACAAAACATCATTACAGAGAGGCAAGAGAGTGCAGTTGGCCTACTCTTGACAATGAATCACATCGAGCGTAGCTCGACACCTTTCAAAATTAACAAAAGAAAACACCTCCTGGAAATCCTTGATAGCCACAGCCCTCCTAGCAGCCTCAACAAAACTTCCCCCTTTGTCTAGATGCAACTCCTAGCCTTGGCATCTAATATGCCTCTGCAAGGAGCTCCAAGGCACCTCCCTACCAATATTCAAAATAGCATATAGGCATCTCCCCTGCCGGGACCACAAACAAGCATCCCGCTCATCAACAGCATCCAATCTCTGTTGAATTTGCTCCTCCTCCTCCACTTCCTGCTCTCTACGCTACCACTTTGCCTCCTTCCACCTTTCCATCTCATGTGCCTCCTCCTCCATTTGTTGTCGAATTTCTGTCCACAGCTCCACCTCAAGCCTTTCACGAGCCATGGCCTCCATCAAGTCCTATCTATGCCCCTCCTCCCGAACTACATCCTAGACCCGACGTTCAACCTCATCCATCTGCTTTAAGAAAATCACCTCCTGCTCTTCCCATCTACGCTCCCAACAAGCTCTCTCAGCCTAAGCCTCAGACTCCTCTACCGCCGCCAAAAGCACCTCCAAACGAGGTGCTCTAGCCTCTAAGGTTTCACCACCATC
>MNCI01005374.1:296945-328087 GCA_015680685.1 Gnetum montanum | reverse complement strand
AACACCCCCTCCCCCCCATCCCCCTCCTCAAAGTCAATAGACAGTTCAACAACCGCCAATGGCTCACCCTTGGTCCGCCGCCTACTGTACACCGTCTAGATTGTGGTGCCTCTCATCCTTAAACAAGACAAGCACACCCCTTCCCAGAGTGCCAAAATCAAACCAAAGTGTCTACCCCAACATCCCTACCACAACATGTCAAGAAAAAACCAAGGAGCATTCATCACAGTACCCAAACGAAGGTAATGCATTATAGTAAAATGCAACCCTTGCAACTTAGAAACATTTCCTAAATGAACAAAAAAGCTCTTGACGAGATCAACAGTAGCCTACCACAAACTCGGCAAGGATGATCTCAAGACCTGCCCACTCCTCGTCCTAGGAACGGGCCCAAAGAAAAAGATCCCCACATCTTGAAATCCCTGACCAGTAGCCAAAATAATCTCACCTGCAACAAGGATGCCCAAGCAGGCCACCACGGAATTTTCAATAAGCTAAATCTCCTCCCCCTGAAACAAGGTGCACTCCATAGCCCAATTGACAAAAAAACTCTCACCTTCCAAATCTCGTTCCCCCCAAAGCCTGGGCAAGAAAATATCCCACCCAACTTGCACCACCAACCACCACAACTCCTCATTTTCCTGGTAACCTTCACAAGGGAGCTCAAAGTTGGCATTGCCCCCATTGTCACCCACACTTCCTTCCAAAGACATGTCCATTCCGTCGCAATCTATGCCAATGGCGGCAACAGCTGTCCTCTAAAAATGTAGAAATTCTCAGCCCTCCATAGGGACCACAAGATCGCTGCAACTCTGGAATTCTTGTCCAACTGCCAACGTATGAGGTTAGCTACACGTAGCACTATGATGCAAAAGGGGCATTCACATATAAAGTGCATCACTATCTCAATGGCCACCATGCACAATGGACACGTGTCCACAACCTCCACTCCCTTGCCTCGAAGCACCACCCTAACCGGTATTGCCCCATGATTAATCAGCCAAATAAACATCTTTATTTTCTCAGGCAATATCCCTTTCCACAAGCCCCTCCACCCCTGACACGTGGGGTACCGGCCTATGATTAGCTATTTCGGGGTAGCCCCCTCCAACCCCATTTGGCACATGTGATTGGCATGCCTACATAGTGCCCGCCACACATAAGAATCATTTCTTCCAACTTCCCATCTCTAATACTTATTTTGCATAATAATAATCCATCATGTCGTGGACAGATCACCCAGAAACCTATGAAACAAACATTGGAAGCTCATATCAATGATATCCTAGAACCTACAAATCCCCAAACCCCCTACCTGCTTCAGCCTAGCAACAGTCTCTTAGTTTATTAAGTGCATACGTCCATCCCCTTTTCCCCCACTCCAGGTAAATCTTCATATAATTTGATCGATTTTGGTAGTAATAGTAGCAGGGGAAGAAGTTGTTGAAGTCACATATCTAGCCATAGCCCCCAGAATAGAGGAGGCAAGTAAAGCCCAACCAACTCGAGTCAAAACAATGCATGTCCAATGGTCCACATGTTTGTGGAGCTTTTCAATCAACCATGTCCAAGATCTCGCCCTATGCCACTGATTAAGCGGTAACCCCAGATAAACATCTTCACATGCGCCTGAGAGAATCCCCAGCTCTTGGGTGATCAACCCCTAAACCCGACTATCTATGTTAAGCAAATGGACTGCAAACTTCGCCCTATTAATATTCAGCCCAAGCTCCCCTGCCATACGTTGAAGCACTCTATTAACAACTTGCGCCTATGGGATAGCCACCCTAAAAAACAAAATAGTATCATCAACATAATGTTCAACCAGGCATCACGTCCCACCAATTTCTAAACCCCCCACCCCCTCTAACTCACAGTAAACTTGCATCAAGTCCATGACAAGGATAAACAACAATGGTGACAAAGGATCCCCCTATCTCAGGCCTCATCCTGGGGATGAAACCTGCACCCCCCCCACCCCAACCAATATCTAAAAAGTAACCACCAAAGGACTGAATATGAATCCAGAGATTAACAAAAGCATGCTAGAAACCCTTCCACAGCATAATTTCCCACAGTGCCTCCCATGACACTATATCATAAGCCTTGGATATATCTAACTTCAAGCACATACCAAAAAACTTTAATGTTTTCAATGAACGAAGAACTTCCTAAACCAGAAGAATTTGATCTTGAATGTAGCGCCCTTTGACAAAACCCGCTTGCTACGGCCCCACCAACCATGACATTAACAGTACCCGTCATGAAACCAACATGTTCAAAAAAAGGCAAAACAAGGTATTGCAAACACCAATCGAGCAAAAATGCACAGGCTTAATTGGCAAGTTCAACTTCGAAATAAGTACAATACAAGAACAATTTTATCTCTTTTCGAACATATTGCCACCGCAACATTTCGTTGAAAGCATCCAACAAATTGGGCCCCATCAAATCACTGAACTCTTGAAAAAATTCAGCCAACCACCCATCCAACCTCAAGGCCTACCCAACCTTCATAGAACTAAGGGCCACCTCAAGCTCCAACTTGGAGAAAGGAGCCATGAGACCAAGATTATCCTCCAAACTAAGAACTTTATCAACACAAATAGAAAGCAGTCTTACTGATTTGTGCTGCCAGATCCAAGACTAATAATCCAAAAGCACCTGAGCAACTAGTTGCTCCCCTTTTATCTCCTTACCCTGCACCACAAGATTGCGGATATGCTTCTCCTAGCAAGCCAAATGTGCTGTAGCAAAGAAAAAATGGGTATTTCGGTCACCACCCCTCAGCCATTGAACACAACCCCACTGCTTCCAATACGCCTCCTCCTCCACCTCTAAACTCTGGAGGGCCACAACGGTCTCCCTCTCCTCCATGTTCACCTCCTTCCCAGACTCCTACTTCACCTGAAGGTTTGCAAGTTTATCCAAAAGCACTTGCCTAGAAAAATGGAAGGAAATCTTATCCTCTTTCTTCTTCTCCCGCAGTGCCCCCTCATGCCACCTTGACCCACTCACCAAGCAGGGGCAACTCCACCCCCAACTACCCATGATCAACCCCCGGTGTGGCCGATGACCTAGGCAGCAAACCCACATCCTCCTTTTCACATCATTCCCCCATCATCCCTATCACCTACACAGATGGTGTTGCTTGTGTCTCCTTCGATGCCCTCCTATCCTCTAGCACGGGTTCCTAACCCAGCATCTCCAAATCCACCTCCTCAGCATTCATCTTTGCCACCCCATCCCCCTGTTGCCTCAACATGGCCTCCTCAGAAGCCCCCACCTAACCTCCAAGAGACACCCATCGAGCCCTACCTTTTCAAGTAACCACCTTCCACCTATCACCCTGTTGTTGATGGCCCTAATTCCTCTAGCCAAGATCCTTTTGGCCAGATTCCTTCTACTTGACCCTACAATCCTTTGTCAAGTGCCCCTACTTTTTGTAGGTCCCACAACTCGTCGATGGCGTAGCCTTTTTGGCACCCCCTATAGCCACAACCACATTCTCATATTCCACAATAATCTTCTCTTCCCCCGTGGGGAGAACCAGTGTAAGCTCCTTGACCAAATCCTTCAGGGACAAAGACCTCCAAACACATAACCTAGCAAGACCCAAGTGCTCCCTAGCCCTCGTACAGCAATCAAAAGAGATAACTCTCCAAAAACACCA
This sequence comes from Gnetum montanum, assembly GCA_015680685.1. Classification (NCBI taxonomy): domain Eukaryota; kingdom Viridiplantae; phylum Streptophyta; class Gnetopsida; order Gnetales; family Gnetaceae; genus Gnetum; species Gnetum montanum. Next base: position 324,414 of record MNCI01005374.1, on the reverse strand, counting down.
GTTAGGGTTTTGAGAAATCTAAAGTCCAAAATTCCCACAAGATCCCCAAAGTCAAATCCAAACTAGGGCCCTGGCAAAAAGGTCTGCCTCACAGTGGACACCTAGACACCAATGTGTCAAGGCCAAGCCCTTAGCCCCAAAAAACCATGGTCCACCAATTAGGACCAAATGCCTCTCATCCACAATCGAAAACATGAAAAGCAGCAGATTCTCCAAGAGTCTATGCACCTCCACATGACAAAAGTTCCAATGAACAGCCACCCATTTCCTTACCAAATCCAAACTGGGGCCAACGCCCACAAAGACGTATCTCCCTATTAAGCTCAACTCCACCACTTTCCCTCCACAAGTAGCCCCTTGACATGCAGCCACATCGAACCCTCCCCCCGCTCACAGGCTTCGATCCCACCCACCTTGGGACACCAAGGCACCCCAAACCTAGATCCAGCTCCCCTGTCGTTAGCTGCAAACCTCAAGTGGCCACTTGTCCCAACTCCCAAAGTAACGTCGGAGGCCACAGCATACTCAAACCCATCACCCACCATGTCGCCTACCTCCTCGTGCCCCAAACTCACTCCTGAACTTGTGCCCATTTTTCGTGCCCCAAACTCACTCCTGAACTTGTGCCCATTTTTTCTAGATCGATACTTTTTCTATTGATGACACATACTTGGTGTTTATTATATGCATGTTTCTCTATACAATATTGCAAATGTAGGTTCATGGTGCCAAGAATCTCTAAGTACTTGGACTATACAAGAATTTCTTTCAGCACCATGCATAGACAAATCATTTTTCTTCCCAAATTTGGGTTGTTATATGCTTTTAGCAACAATGTCATAGGAACCATTCAAGAGATTCCTTAACCTGTTCTTTTATTACACTGACTCTTGCTAAAAATGATATTTCAGTAATGTTTCCTCATTTTTAGCATTTTGTCAAAATATTCAAACCATTTTATCTTTCTAGAAACACAATTTCAAGAAAATAGCTTTAGTGTGGGAAGTCTATGTCATATTTTTGGCGTAAGAGAGGAAGGTCCCTTTGAGCTTTTTGGATCAGCCAACCTCACTTGAAACTTCACTTGAAAAGTTGACTATAAATAGGACCACAAGTAATGGCTTGGTCATGGTTTAGTAGACCATGAGTCATGGTGGACTCATAGTTGACTCATGGTCAAGTCGTTGTCTGTCAAAGTGCTAAAACCCTAACCATGGATCATGGCTACCTCATGGTATCTTGACCGCAAGTCATGGTGGCCTAATCACAGGTCATGGTCAAGTCGTGATAGCTTCTAGAGCTACTCCAATGTTGCCCTTGGGATATGGTTTGATTCTGCCTTGACCATGACTCATGTTGAGCTCATAGTTACCTCACCATACCCATGAGGTCATGGTCAAGTCATGGTGCCTTCACTTAGTGTAAAATTTCTGCCCTCTGCTTCTACCGTTGATTTGTGTAGACTACAAATCGTGGTAAGCTCATGGTGACCTTACTAGAGGTCGTGGTTAGGTCGTCATCACTTGTAAAGGTGTCGTTCTACTGCTTCTGGCCTCTAGAATGAAATGAGATGGACTACAAGTCGTGATGAACTTGTTCTTATATACCACAAGTCATGGTGAGGTCATGATTACCAAAAAAACAAAGGCTTATTAGTTCCAAGTATACCATGAGTTGACCATGGGTCCATGGTCAACTTGTGGTTTTGCTAGAAAAATGAGATTGTAAGCCATAGCTTGAGATTTGTGAGGATTTTGAGAAAGCTAATGGAAGAGTCGGCTTGGTGATGATATTGTGACCTTTGGGATAATGCAACATCAGCTTGAATCAAGCTTGAAACATATTCTTTTCACCACATGAGATGGATTTCTTGAGGCAAATGGTATAGTGATGAAGGGGTACCTTCGTTTCATATTTGGATAATGCTTTGGCCACATAAATGCACTTAAAGTGCTCAGACATGCTCCAGTAATAGTGATGACTGTCTTTTCACTTACTTTGAGATCATTTTAAGGGAGTCTTGGCTCTATGGGACTTGGATTTTCAGGCTTCTCTTTGATGGTTTTATATGATATCTTGAAACAAGGCTGAAATGATGATATGCTTGAGACAATGAAATCAAAGTGAAAGAGATGAAACAACTAATATGCTGAAATTGATGAAACTACTATGTTAATTTTCTTTCTATCTTGACAAAGATGAGAGAGAGAGCTATTCATTCAAAATTCTAATAGAGAGAGAGCATCGAAACAATAAACTTGGGAGATCAATAAATATAAACATGGCGGCAACATATGAACTTCTTCTACTTGCTAGCATAATGAAATGATGTATCAATACAATGCCTCTTGAGGAGGCGCATATCACACTCTTGACTCTACTCCAAAATGGTGGAGTTCCTCACATTCTCTCATATGATATCATGATTGGAGGTAGATGTGCTTTAAAAAACACTCCACCTCTTAGGGAGTTGTCTTCTCTCTTGACTCTCTCTACTCTCTCTTCTCTTCTTCTCTTGAAAAAGTGCTCTCTTGACAATGGCCACACACCTCCTTATATGGCTTTTGGAGTATGGTTTGTTGAACCATGGTTGGGTTACTTGACTCATGAATGGAGTATGATTAGCCACTAATGTGGCTGCAAATTACAACTTGATGAGGAGATTAAGTGGAGGCTAGGTGGTGTTAGGTGATCTATGTGGTCCCATTGGTTCTCCACAAGACACTTGGCTTTGGAGTGGTCCCAACATATGTGAGAGTGAACACTTTTGCTCTTATGTGCCCTTGAGTGGTTCCAAGTAAGAGATGGATGCCATTTGGCAAGGGGATCCACTTTGACTTGTCTTCTTCATCTTTTTTTTTCATGTTCTCTCTTTTTTATGTTTCCTCCCACCTCTTTTTTTGAATTTTTCTTCCCTCCTTGAGAGGTCATTCCTCCATATTTGGAATTTTCCATGGTTCTTCTTTCTTGATACAAGTTTTATTATTTTGAATACATCATGAGAATTAGGGTGACATTAAATGTACATCACCCTGATTTGTGACAGTTTAAGCAGGCTTCTCAGCATAAATGTGGGCAGGAATAACTTGGTGGGAGAATATAAAAATGTTTTGGAAACATGAATAGGTTGGTTGAATTTCCTATTGATCAAAATTCTGAGTGGAAGCATAGCTGCAAAACACTTTTGGCATTGTCAAAATCCGAATGTACTCCCCATCTCAATGAAGGACATTAGTGGCAAAAAATACCACCTTCATTTGGTTCCTCGAAATAGATAGATTTGTTGCACCTGTCATTCAATATTCAATACTCTATGAACCAATATTCCACCTCAAATCAGTAATTGTTCTTCTCTAAGAGATATCCAGCTGTTAAACAATGTACATGAAGGGACAATCGTTGCTAAGATAGGATGGCTGCATAATTAGAAAATGTTACTTTTGAAGTAAAATAATTTCCTAGGAGACACTCCTCAAGTCTTACCTGAAACAGCCAAGGTTTTTCTCCAAAATAGACTCAATGAAAGAATCCCTTTATCTGCTGCAAGGCTCTAGAAGCTCTTGTTTTTCAGTTTAGCTTCCATTCAACATGGGTGGAGTTCTAAGGAAACTCAAAAAAACTAGATTTGATGATAAATTGAGCATCAGCGTAGCTCAAAATATTTTCAACGCAGGGTATTTGATAGGATGAACTCTGCCAATGTTGGTCCCAAGTCCAAGTACAAAACAAGAGGAGTTAGCATTAGGTTGGCAGAAGACTGTAAAACCATGCCCAATCTCATAGATGATTTCTTTTTCAGATTTTACAGATGCCACTGCATTCCCCTGATGTGATGTATGGTAATGACAAGGCCCAATTGCTGTAGAAAATGGGCAAAGGGTTTAATAGGGCATCCTCCAAAAACAATGTACAACATTGTTGCTCAAATGTTGTGGAAAGTAGACAAGGGTTCCCACATCAAGCACAAATGTGGGTAAAGAATCAAGTCCAATGACAGAAATTTCAAATAGAAACCTAGAACATTGGCATTCTTACTAGAGAGACTTCTAAAACTATTGACACCATAAAAAGACAAAAACAGCATTGTTTGCCTCCAAGAAACAAGATGGAAAGGGGAGAAAGCTCAAGATTTGGGCAAGGGCTACAAACATTTCTACTCAAAAAAAGAAAATCTTTGAAATAAAGTGGCCGTCATCATCGATCAATCTGTCAAAGATAAACTAGTACATGCATACTACCGTAGCAATTGAATTATAGGCATAAAACTTATGCTTGCAAATGAGATCATAAACACTATTAATGTATATGCTCTACAAATTGGCCTACAAACTCCATCAACCAAGATTTTTGGGATTCAATGGTCAGGTGTTTCAAAAAATTCTAGCAAGAAAGCATACTCATTGGAGGGAATTTTAATGGTCATATTGGATCTATGAAAATGGGATATGACAGGATTCATGGAGGACATGCATTTGAAGCGTGCAATGATATAGGAAATTCACTACTGTAATTTGCAAGTGTCAGTGCCCTTGCAAATACTTATTTCCAAAAGAGAACAAAACATTTAATTGCATATAAGAATGGTATAGATAAAACACAAACTGGTTATTTCTTGTTGTGCAAAAGAGACTAGACCATGTGCAAAGACTGCAAGGCCATGCCTAGATAGAGCCTTACAACTCAACATCAACTAATAGTCATGGATTTAGCTATATACAACTTCAAAGGTAGTGAAAGAAAATGGACTAAATGCATAAAATGGTGAAATTTGAAGGAGAACAATATCACCTTATTTAGAGAACAAGTACTTCAAGAAGGCCCTTGGAATTGGGATTGCTCTACAAATTTAATTTACCACTTTGGGTGAAACAAACAACAAAAAATGCATCCCGAAGGTGATATGGTAATGGAGTGATGAAGTGCAACATGTTATCCAAAAGCAAAAATTGTTTTAATAAATGGTAGCAAAGTGGAAAGCAAGAAAATATGCTAATGTACAAAATGGCAAAAAAAAGAAGCAAAAGTAGCAATAAGCAAAGCCAAACATTAGGCCTTGGAAACCTTCTATGAGAAATTAGGAACAAAGGAGATAAATCTATTTACAAACTAGCAAAAATCATAAACAAGAAATATAAAGACAATGATCATGTCAAATGCATCAGGGAAGCAAATGAAAGAATTTCAGCAAAAGACAATGAAATTTTGAATAAGTGGAAAAGTTATTTTTAAAATTTATTAAATGAAGAATTTCCAAGAGAAGACATCCAAGAAGAAAAACTAAATTTTGGTTTAGTTAATGAATTTTCCTTCTCTGAGGTGAATCAACAAAAAAATGATTGAAGATGATCTAGAGAAATTGCCAATAAACTAAGATCTAACTCTTCAAAGAGGTGAAAGGCAAAAAAGATCTTTCAATATTTTCAAAGAGGTGAATTAGCCAAATTGTTGTTACATTTGTCGTTCCTGCAGTTTTAACCATCTTGTTTCTTTCTTCAGGTTTCATTTATCAGGTTCATTTTTGTGCAGTTTTTTTTTTGAAAACATGTATTTTCTCCAGCAATTAATCATGCCAGAAACCACAGTTGAAAGTGCAGCCATTCTTTCTGAAAAACAATCCAGAAAAGTCAGAACAGGAATTCTTATGGGAATAAATGTGAATACAGAGGATTTTTCTCATTCTCAACAAGAGCATGATTCAGATCCAGAGAAAATTACAGAGCACCTTCAAAGGGTTTATAGAGAATGTACTGAAATGAACAGACCCTTGAAAAGGCTGCACAAATTCTAGAAAAACTTTAGAATATTTCCTTCCAAGAGGACTTGTATAAATTGTAATATTAAAATGAAGAAAGGACAGGATCCTCAAAGAACTGATGGATTTAGATCCATTTACACTCATTGCAGATATCCTCAAAGTGATAAAACAGGACATACCTGCAAAACACAAAGCTTGCCATCAGGCAAGTTATTTTACTTATGTATAACTGGTGTTGGAAACAAAGTAATAAGTCCATTGTCTAGGAAAATTCAAAGAATGCAACCTTGAATTAGATTAATTACTGCAGAGAATTGTTACTTGTAATAACTGAACTGAATTGTTACTTGTAATAACTGAACTGGTCCAATAGTTGCATAGAGTCTAGAATATAAATTCAAAAGATTTCAATTTCGGTAACTGAAGCAGAACACAGACACATTGGTGGTAAAGGAAAAGTAGTTAAAGTTGATGAATCTAAATATGGTAAAAGAAATACAATAAACTGCAATCACATCTGCTTATAATAAGGTAAGAAACTTTACAGAGTTGGGTTTTCTCCCGATATGATTTCTGTCTCCACATCCACATCCACATTACATTTTTATAGTCTGTGCTGTTCTGTTCTTATATATTCTTCTACATGTTGCCTGCCCTCACACTGCACGTAAATAGTTGTTTTGTTCTTATATGTTCTTCTATATACTACATGCCTTCACACTACAAGTAAATAACGCCACCTATTTATCAGTCAATAAGTTTGTCTGTATGCAGGAACCGGAAGGAGTTCACTTCAATCTGATGAGTCCATCCAACTCACTACATATACTTTGCATGATTTGGTGACTGATTAGAAAAGGGGCAGTACTGGTTCATTCATAAAGGCTCTCTCTCTTCCATACTCCACTCTCCCAGCCAGGCAAGGCATCCTAATTATATATGAACAGGTGACGCACAAAGCTTTGTAGTTACCCGTAACAAGGACATTACTAGACACAATAGAGGCCTACCCTTTTGTTGCAAGGTATGTTTCTGTTTCACGGGCTGTAAAGGTGAATATGATACCCACTAAGATTGGGTAAGCTTTGGCCAGCCCACAAGCACTTACTGATCTCACTTTATGCAAGCCGAATGCTAGCACATTTGCTGAGTTAAATTATAAGCTGTAAACAAGATGGCCAATGGAATCTTGGCATAGTGGAAAGAGGATCCAATTCAATGTGTTTAGCAATTGTGAACAAAAATAAGTATGAATTCTTCTTGATGTAATGTATAACTGGATTGAACCAAGAAGTGAAATGTATACAGATCTTTGGAAGGTCATGATGCTAAATGGTCAGCTTAATTTAAGCATAAAACTGTGAATCACTATCTTCATTTCAAAGATCCACTTATAGGCATTCACACAAATCCAATAGAAGGCATGTAGCAGAATGCAAAAGCTTTTTTTGCCTCTGCAACCTATACAAAAAACATTATTGGGGTCCTAATACTTCTATTGCTAGGTACGTTTCTGTTTTGTGGGTCGTAAAGGTAAATATGATGCCCACTCAGATTGGGTAAGCTTTGGCAGGCCTGAAATCACTTACTGATTCCACTTTATGGGAGCTGAATGCCAGCGCATTTTGTGAGTTAAGTCATAAGCTATAAACAAGAGAGCCAATGGAATCTTGGCAGAGGAGAAAGAGGATCCAATTCAATCTCTTTAGCAATTGTGAATGAACAATAAGTACAGTGTCTGCTTGATGTAATGTACAACTGGATTGAACCGAGAAGTGAAATGTATACAGATCTTTTGAAAGGTTACGATGATAAATGGTCAGCTTAATTTTATGCATAGAACTGTGAATCACTATCTTCATTTCAAAGATCCACTTATAGGCATCACACAAATCTGATAGAAGGCATGGGGCAAAAAGTAAAAGCTTGTTTGCCTCTGAAACCTATACAAAAAGCATTATTGGAATCCTAGCAATTGGGTGAATTTCTGAGGCATCAAAATATCCAAAAAAGAATAGTGCTGCATTTTTGCAAATCAAGAATCATGTTGGTGAATATGAAAATGCTTCAATAAAGGAAAAATGAATAGATACTATGCTATGCTGCAATGCTCTAATTCTTTTTATCTTTGTAACCTACAACATATGGTCTATTTCTGAGTCTGCAAGATGGAACTTCTGTTTAGAATAATTTGTTTCCTGGTTTCTGTTTTTTTGTTAAAAAAAACAAAAATAAAATCAACCTAGATCAATGGCAACTAATAGCCTGTGGTAAATAAGATCTGAAATGCCCAATTTTTTATAATAAAGTGCAATGTAAATGTTTGATTCTGGGAACACAAATCTTGTTTTCTGTTTATTGGACAAGCAGCTTTCCTCTGATTCTCTTGTTCACAGCTTTCTCTGTGTTTTCCTGTGTAAAACAAGCTTAAGCAAAGGCCACAAAGAACGTACGAAAAGGGAAGCCGGTGGGCAGCCTAACCCTTTAAGTCCAGGCAGCCCTCACGTTACGTTTGCCTCATAACAACCTAATGGTGGCTGCACGGTCAAATCTCACTGCATTACTTGGAAGCATGGTTTAAATATATATTCATTCTGACAACAAATAGAACGACAGATTTGGTTTTGATGATCAAAACAATCAGAAAATCGTTTCTAAACTAAAATGACTGCAAAACAGCCAAAAAAAATGGAGCGTTTATGAGGATGTCTATATAATAGATTTGGATTATTCAAATGCCAAATAGAAGAACAGGGCCACGATTTTCTTTTTCAATGATAAACTTTGGCATGCTTAATTAATTTCGGAACAAAAGATACTTATGCATGCTTGCTAAACCCTAATGTCTATCATTATAAAACTCAGAATTCCCATCCACAATATACAAACAATATGCAAAAAGATTGTTCAAAATGAACTGATACAATAGATCCATAGGTGTCGACATAATTTAAAACAATTTTAGATATCAAAACGTGTGAATGGTGGATTGGTTAAGGCATCTAGCCTACATTCTACAAGCATACTAAAAATTTTCAACCTTTTCCAAACACCGCAGTATTAGAATACACTCAATTAATTAAGCATCCCAAAGCTTATATTGGAAAAAAAATTGTAACTGAAGAATAGCCAAATGTTCACCTAACTTCTTTGCATTGGAACTGCCAGCCCACCAAACTTCCATCTAATTTTATGACCGTGCCAATGTGAAGATGACTTGCTTCAAGATGAAAAACCTTTGCACTACAGCCTCTAAATATTTTTATTCTTACAGTATCAAACAAGCAAAAGCTGGCATTAAACATAAGCTCATATCCACAAGGTTGTATGTTTAGAAACTGCATTAATCAACAACAGCAGCATAGTTTATCATGCTTACAATAGAAAATAAAAATGTACGAAACGTACCAAAAGTGCCCGATCCAACCGTCGGACAGCAGTCTGGTACTCTCTAATACTTTCTTTATTTTGCGATTCATCTGTCCCGTCTAACTGTAAGTCATCTTTCTCACCTCCCTCCGAAGCTTTGTCCATCTAAATAATCAAAAATAGCCCATGAATCAATTTTAAAAAACCACAAAAAAACTGTCAGAACTAGGATTACAGATTTTCTTGAAGCACAAGGAAAAATTTGGGGAACAAGTATAACATGTAAAATAGACCTTGCGTTTGTTTCTGGCGACCAGGGCATAGTGGGGGAGATTAGGGAGGGCCATGGAATTCGGCAAAAGATAATTCCTCAAGTAACCTGGGGCTACCTCCACAGTGTCGCCTGTTTTCCCCAATTTATAAACATTCTGCAACACGAAAAGAAAACAATCATGCGCCTAAAGAACAAAAAAACTGTACACGAAGTAACCTGCAACTTCAAATTTTGAATGGAGATTCTGTTACAGTGGTGAGTATGCATTCGATCTTCTTTTTTTTAAGGAATCTGACGCCTCGCACTCTGGAATTCCATGGCAGATCCGCAAGCACTGATCCAATGATGCTGCTTCTTGTGTATGTAGCCTCTTCTGCGACTCCCAGTTGTTGCAGCAGAGATTTCCCCAATTGCAATCGTGCCATATTTGCATCAGTGTGCAATAGATCGCTCTTTGCTTCCTGCTGGGATTTCTTTGGGGTTTAAACAGTTCAATGTAGTCCCACGAAAACACCTATGAACCAATTTATTTCTTTGGGGTGCTAGGCCTACGAGGCCGTGGGATGGAATGAGAAATCAAAAGGCAGCATGATATGAGTACTGTTATATAGTTTGCATCTCAAGGGGCCTCTTAAGAAACTGGTCAGGGGTAGTACCTCGGCAGAAGATAACGTTCTTGGAAAGCGAAGGGAGTGGGTTTGACTCCCACCATTTCAAGCCAAACAAGAACCTTGAGGTGTTAAGCTTAATTGTAAGCCTTGCAAACTAAGTCATAGGTGTGTGCTATGCTAATTATTAAGGAGTTGTCAATGGCTACATTTTAGATACCTGTTATTAAAGATATTGAGAGTTAAACACTAAATTATGTTGCAATTAGAAGCAACTAAAGTAGTTGGGTCATTATCTAACAAGGATTTGTGTATTTATAATAATAAGGCATTAGCTTAGTCGTGAAACTTTTGATTTAAAAACTCTAAGTTATGGGTTCAATTTTGGTGGATAATATTGAGTTATAAAATTCTAATTAGACTATCAATGTTTCAAGTTCAAACATTCCCATCCTCCCCCTCCCCCAACAACACATCCTAAAACCTATAATTCTTTTAATGTATCATATTGAGATAAGCTCTCTACAGTGTCAAGGTTATATTTGTAATCACTTGCCAATAAAAGGTGGTTGAAGTGGTTGGTTAATTGTTTAACAAAGATTGGTAGGCAAGAGGTTTCTAATCAACAATGAGGTGTTAGCCTAGTGGTAAGACTTTGGAATAAGTCGCTCCAAGTCATGGGTTCGATTCAAGTTCTAACACCCCGTCTCCCCAACCCCACCCCACTAGCCCCTACTGACCCCTTCCCATAACCCCATCTTCCCCTCCCTATCCCTCCCCCTCCCCCTAGGAGCCACACCATCCTTAATCCCTATAACAAGAGCTTGCTAGTCATGTTGATTATATGTTGATGAGTCATGAGTCTGTCAACCCCAATATCGGAACCAGGAAGCAATGTTGGATATTCGATATTGTCTCCTCTATACTGGCCTATAAATACAACACTTGGATGCATGGTTGAAATAATACAACAACGATAGAGAAGATAGTTTTAGTTCTCAAGTTTTTATAGTCTTTCTTAAAGCTCTATTATTCCCAATGCATGCCCATAGTGTGATGTTTGTAATCGTACGACACCTTTGTTCGAGTGTGACGTACTTGGACATGTTACATGACTGGAAATAAAGATCAAGATTACTCCCATAATTGCAACATCCACTTAGATTATTATTGCTTTTAATTGTTAATTATTTACTATTTTCTTTAGTTAACATTTCCATTTATTGCTATTTACTATTTCTGTCATTAAGCGAAATGTGTATGCCTTAGTCATAAGCATTCAAGTGTAAGTACTTGGTAATCCAATAGTGTATCGTTTGGCACACCCAATAACATACGCTTGGCAATCCCAGAAGTAGTCTCACAAAGTCCAAGGCATGTATAGATGATTAAGAGTGGATACTCATCACACATAGGCTAGTTTAGATTTCACTCTCCATTGTTCAATAGCTTAATTAATCTATCTCTTTATCATCATTAGGAGTAGCATAGAATTAGACAACATCATATGTCTCACTTTGGACTAAATCATATATGACAAAACTACCACTAGTCCAAGTGGGAAGACAACAAACTGTGATCAGAGCATAATGATCTAGATACCACAACTAGTCCCATCTATGGAATTCAACTAGATCATGCCTGAATGCTTATGATTCATATGGTTAAGCATAGGGGTACCTCGTCAGTCATCATTGGCACCATTGCCAAGGATGGTGCTAGTTATCTAGATTAGTTATATCATACATGATCATTGTAATAGTATTAACAATATAGCTTTTAGAAAATATTAAATCACACACATCATAAACCAACAACAATGTCTCTCTCACACAAAGTGACAATGCACTATATAGCAAACACATTCATTGGAGAAATAACAAGATATACGAGGAAGAAAATTGGAGTGACCAACTTTATGCAAGGGTTTCTTATGATCATGACCACCTTGACAACACTCAAAGACTACATTATCTAAGACAGACGATCTTAGAGGAGATGACGTAAGTCTTGAACTAGGGGAGGCCTCAAGGCCTAAGAACTCCTCAAAATCCAAAAATGACAAATAAAAGGACTCTTAAGAACATCATGGTAGCCATGGAAAACCTTTCAATTCCTCATCTTTTTCTTTCCCTTCAATGTCTAGTTCTGATGAAGATGAACGTAGGTATGAAGATAAAGTTCCACTAAAGGGTCAAACTAAAAATCGAAATTGAACCCATGGGAAAAGTCAAAGACGTCACCATGAACATAGATAGCATCATCTTGATCAAATGAATAGAGATAGAAATTTCCCTCATAATTTGTTTGATGACAATGAACCCTTGTTATCAACTAAGAGCCTAATGTATATCACAGGAGCCATCTACCCTTGTTAAGATACCTCGCAGGCATTGCAAAAAGATTCATCTACCTAGGCTTGATATGGATAATATTCCTAAATTTGTAGGAGGCTTTGATTTAGATCCACAACATCTTACAAGCCTTCCATGATGCATGTGCTTTCTACAACATTAAAAGTGGGTGGCAAAAGCTAAACTCTTTCCTAGGATACTAATCGATAAAGCCAATGTATGGTATATATCATTGAGATTGAATTCAATCCGATGATGGTCCACAATGTTGAAACTTTTCAATGAGAAATACCAAACCTATGCGAAGGTGTCCAAGTTGAGGAAATGGATCCAAAGTGGAAGCAAGAACAACATGAACCCTTGGACATGGCCTTAGATAGATATTATGCCTTACTAAATAGATGCCCAGGCCATGGTTTCTCTAAGGAGAGGCAACTTTTCCACATAATAGATGGACTTCGTAATGAAATAAGAGAGACCCTTGGAATGTATGCTCCAGGTCAATTATACAAGCTTCAAGCCCATCAGATTTGAGAACTAATGGAATGCATGGAAAAAGAAGAACGAGAGATATGTAAATGGGAGAATGTCAAGAAATATCAATGGGACCCAACTCTTCAATAGAAAGAGGTCCATATCTATGGTAAGGAGAACAAAACCACTCTCGATAAGGTGATTCTGCAACAAACCATGTTAATACAAAAGTCTATTGATGAACTTAAAGCAAAGTTTAATAGGATGCCCAAATGGATATATCAAAACATTACAACTTTCACTGAGATGTTCAAGGAGAGGATCATGCAAAATAAGCCAAATGATCACAATAAACAAAGGATACAAAACTAAGAAATAGCTAGGAACACTTTTCGACAAATGGGAAAAATGGCTAAAGAAAGTAAGGCTATAGACTCAACCACAAACAAAGATAATGGATGCGACATTTGCATATATGACCATCTGATGGGCCATTGCCTAGTCTTGTTGCATCTACAGGAGTATTAGGTAGGTGCCTTAAATCTAAAGTTTGTGCAAAAGCACACGCCTGGGAGATTTTCTCTCCCACAAGGTAATTATAGATAGTCCCACAATCGATCGTGCCATCCTAGGGGGACTTATTACCACCCTCAACATGGTCATCAACCATAGTGGAAACAACCACATTTGTGGAGGAGGCCATCACCAAATTAGCCCTATTCACCCAAACTGCATAGATATTATGTTCAACACCCTGTTTCTCCAACTAGTTCTACATCCTCTACTTCAAATTGTCATTACCACTCTCTCAAGTACCATCAACCCATGACATCCCCTAAAGGATCACCACCTCACATCTCCTACCATCCATCCTACCCTCGATATTCTCATACCCCACCTCATTATATGCCATCACCAACAACATAGGAAGGTTCAACACCACAATATCAACAAACGAATGCCACTTGTGCTACAAATGTGCATAAACAAGTTAACACTAGTGGGTCTCAACCACAACGTTAGAAACGTCCCTTTTGGAAGAAAGGTCATGAGTTGAAGTAAACCATGCATGGACCCACCACATCATCCAAACCAGCACATGCCAATCTAGTGCACCACCTTCCTTTTCACAACCAATGTCCACTGATCTAGCACAAGGGTCACCATCCATCATTACTCCAATTGCAAACCCAAGCAATGAATCTAATAGTGTGGGGAGACAAACAAATCCATGCATACCATATCATGATCAAGGGTGCAATCGTGGGCCAAACATCCATAACATTAACATACCTCATACTCTAACCCACCATACATTTAACAATAAAGTGTGTGACCAACGATTTTTCTACCCAGCCATTACACCACCAATCGACACCCAGTGGCTAGGGCATGAATGGTTACCAATGTTTCATACATGCATGGATCCTAATTATCCACTTATTAATCCTTATGACAGCCAAATGTTTAGTCGTGGGGTTACCCCCCATTCTAAGCTTCAGAATTCTTAAGTGTTTTTCATCTTTTTGTTTTACAATTTTTTTGTCATTTTCCTATTTCTTGAAACAATTCTTCCAATTTTTTCTATTTGTTATTTTTATTTCCCTTGTTGTGTAATGTTGCTTGTGAATAAAACGATCATGTTGCCCATTAAGATGAGGTTTTCTCTATGCTGTTAAGTCATAAGGGACTGATTATTCAGACATTGAGATCACACCATCCATCCACTCATTCCACTAATAAGAGGTTCTTGCCTTAGTCATAATGATAATCTTTTTCATCATCCAACCTAATAATAAATATATAATCATTGTGTTTAGGCAGAAGAGTGTAGAACCAAGGCAGAATGTAAGGGGTGTGATATCAAGGGGATTTGTGGATTCTCTTTGGCCACTTCTGTATGTTCTATCATGTTGCTGAGGTTGTAACCATATCCTTGTAGATTTAACAAAAAATGGAAGTAAGAGTAACCTAAAATGGCACTAAATAGACTTCTGTGGGCCCCACGAGAAAGACATGTACCCATGCCTAAAGGTTGGTGGCTTCTTGAAACTCAAAAAAAAAATGTATGCCGTAATAAAGCTCCTTCCTTGGACAAAATGCCAAGTGATGTTACTCCTCGCAACTATGATAGTCTTATGGTTGTCCACCGATGTGATGAAATGATGCAATGTCACTTCAATGTGGTGTGAACTTGGTTTGAATCTTGAAAAGAAGGACTCATGATTATTTAACCATTAATAACACACAAAGTTTCATTATGCCCATGGTAAGACACCTCATGTCCCAATTTCTACAATCCTTTCTATAGTCCATCTCATCTCGTTGTTCGAGTGATCATAACTTGTGGTTTTGTGTAACATAGAGTTATTATCTCAAATTGGTGGTTTTAAAATGTGTGTTTTGTTTCACAAGAATGCATTGCATTCAACCCCTTTAGTGCCTACTAACATTTTTAGGTGTGGTTACACAAGGGCATTAATGGTTGACGCCTACTTTGGGGAGGATCCACTTGTGTAACTTTTGTGACTTATACTTGTTTGACATAATCACATCATTCTTCACCTTCCAAGCGCTCAATTGTTACATTTTGTTGTTTCCCTTCTCATACAACATCACTTTCAATGCCCTTTTTCTTACTTCTTCCAAAGCTTTTCACATCAATGACTCCACCTTATCATAATTTCAGTGCCTTAAATTGATTTTCCACTTACCCTATAACTATGGACGTAACCTTAAACCTTCCAACCAATCATAGAGCTTCATTTTTCATGCTCAATACCCTCATGAGATGCTTATTCATGAACCCTAATATTGGGTGGGATGCGACATCGAATACTTGATATTGAGTTACACAAAACCTATATATATGATCCTCGTGGTGTCCAAACTTCATTCTCATCATTTGTAGCTAGGGGAGTTGTTCAGATTTTCTCTCGAGACATAGATCTCTACACACCCACTTTCCACTTGCAACATTTGGCTCTCTATTGCTGCAATTTTTGTGGTGTTTGAACTTATCTAAACTCGAAGTGTTCAAGTTAGTTGTGGAGGGTGTGCTTGCGTAGAAAACTTGCTCCAATTAACGAAAATTTGCTATCACCTGAATGATATTATAAGGGTAAGAGTGTTAAAAAATCTAGGCATTATCATGGATAATCAATCTTATTAATGCTAGAAACCTTAATTTTTCCACCCAAGGGATCACAACCATCATAACAAGCCACAAATAGGAAAAAAGAAATCAACTATGTAAGGTCATATGAGGAGAAAGACACTTTTGGGGGATTTTTCTTGAAAATTTTTCTAACTCTGTTGTCGTATGAACTAAGAACCTAATGAACTAAGGTAACAAGTAAGGTATAAACTAATTAATGATAAAGAATACAACCTTAGTAACACTTGATTTTTTCTTGATTGCAGATGGCCCCAAAAAGAGGTGCACAAGGAGAACCTTCACAAAGAGCACCCAAACATCCATGATGTGGTTATGGCCTACAACGTGAATGTGCAAAACATCAAGAGTAGGAAGCCCAATCTTTCAACATCCACTGAGAGGCCCTTGCTACTGAATAGTCAATCTAAGAAGAGGCTACAGAATTGCTAACTCCCATGCAGGGACAATGTCTCACGTTGCCTCCTGATTGCCTCACGGTCATTCAAGAAAAGTTCACATTAACCTCAGTCATCACGGAAATGAATTTTGGCCCATTTATGGAGTTTTCTTTAGAAGCAGTTCAGATGCAACTTTAGGCATCACCTCTATGGCCCATTCTTTCAGACAATGGTGAATGGTACCTTGGTGAGACCCACCAATTCTAGCACAACAAAGATGAAGGCACCACTATAAACATCTATGGAGTTAATGTTTCTTTTTTAGTCAAGGAAATTACAGTAGCTCTAAATTTTCCAAATGAAGGGGCTAAGATAGCCCATTTGTCTATTGGATTTAACCCCGACACCAAAAAATTATGGTTGAAATGAGCATACGACAAAGAAGATAAAACATATAATGAACTGACTTTAGAGGAAAGGACATATTTCAAAATTGGTACATACCATTTGTTTCCAACCAAGGGGCTCAACCGAATCTCAACATATGCAACCAAGGGAAGTGCTATCTTAATGGGCAAATATGTGGCCAATCTTCCTCAATTCTGCTTCACTAAAATTTAGAGGTGGTTTGAGGAGATAAAGGCAAGGAAACCAATACTCCCATTTTCTTGCCTAATCAAAAAGTTATGCAAATGTGCCAGAATCCTAGGATATATGAATGATATCCCCAGGAAGGCTCAGATTGCCTCCTTCACTGAACTCCTCAAATTTGCAGCACCAAGAAAAGATCTTAGTGAAGAGTAAGAATCGGAGAAAGAAGTAGAGCCCAAAGTAGAAGTACAATGTGAGACTGAACAGCATCCAGAAACACAAGCTTCACCACCGCCGCCACAAGATTATAGGCCCTCAATGAGCCATCTACAGAAAATTGTTGAAGTTATCAGTTAGGGAAGAAAAGATGAATTCAATCTATTTAGAGTAATTGATGATGCCATACAATCCACTATTTTAGCCGATCCAACAAGCCAAGAGATCTTATTACAATTAAGAGGGAAATCCCAATGGTTTAGGGAAATTTCTGGAAATGCCACATCCTTCCAAGCGATGCTTAAAACTAGAGAAGGTGTCACAGTTGTGGTAATGCAGCATCAGGATGTGACAGGTGCAGTAGAAGTGATCACAGATCATATTAAAGAATCATTCAATGTGCCTATTGTGCCCCCAATGGATTTGACTAGGACGAGAGATGCAGAAATGTTGGCTAGTACTTCAATGACTCCTGCAGTGCATGAGGATGCATTAGATCGATTATTGTAGATAGGACAAGTGAGGACTACTTTGTTTGACATCCCTAGTGATGTCACTACAGCATAGTCAGGCCTCATAACCACTAAAGGAAAGCTAGTCATGGTTGAAGTCAAGGTAGAACATGTAGAAGCAGAGGTGCAAAGATTATAACAAGAGCTGGCCACCTTGAGAGTTGAACAAAAGGATCTTGCCCATTTTGTTGTGCACCAGTTGGAATAATTCAAGATAGAGCAATTGGTCAAGTTGATTGAAGAAAATAGAGCTACCAATCAAAAAAAAGAGAAAATGGTCTGGAATGCCTCTGCTACTGATGCATAGTCCCATGCTTACAAAAATGCATTGACTATCACTCAAGAAGAAAATAAGCAACTCGTTGCTGAAAATTCAAGGTTGACAATAATTGAAAAATAGAAGAACATTCTTGAGGAGAGCATCCACTAGTTAAGAGAATAACTAGTAAGGGTCAACCAAGACATCAATAGATTGGCTAGAGAAAACAGAACCCTCTCACTGAAGGAGGTCCGCACTATTCAAAAAAAAATCAACAATAGAAATTAGCACGTGGTAGAATGAGGCCAAGAAGCACGAAAAATTAAAAGAACACTTCTATGGCTAGGTAGGCATGTATAAGCAAATAAATGAAAAAGAGATCCAAATGGCTAAAGCCCACATTAGATCCTTGTTAGCACAAAATCCTAAGTGACAGCCAATTTTGGATAGCTATGCCTTGGTCCACTAGGCGGAAATAAAAAATAAAGACCTACAGATCGAAGATTTGAAAGAATATATGGCATTGGCTAACCTCAAATATGCCAACTTCACCATGTTAATAGTAGGCAGGCCTCGCAATAAGCTAGATAAATAGGTAGCAACCACTTATGCATTATATGAGAAAGAGTTTATGGATAGAAAATATGCTTTGCAAAACCTTCATATAGCAAACTGATAATTGGAAGTGGTTAAAGCTAGCTACCATGGACAAAGAGATGTTGCCTCAGATCTTGCCAGGAGATTGAGAAATTATCACAAATTGAGAGAAAAAGCTAGGGCCTTTGAGGAAGAATGACAGAAGTTTGTGGCTTGGTATGTGAAGGCCAATCAAATGTTTCTATAGCTGCCATATCCTTCAGATGTACTAGCGTCAGCACACATTGGCCTAGCAGCCTATACGGTACGTGACCCACAGATGGAAGAGGAAAAGTTACAGGCATTGCTTAATCATTACAAATTTCATAAGCCTAGTGACAAAGGGAAGCATCCAATGGAGGAGCCATCACCTTTGGGCATCACATGAGCTTCCTAGTTTTTATCTTGTAATGTTGTGTCCCATTTTTGTACTACACCACTATGGCATGTGAGAGTCAATTATTTTGTTTGTTGTTTAAGTTAGTTAATAATTCCATACCTTCCCAATATTTTGTAAAGAACTTTTTCCTCATTTTATTTAACTCAAAGATGAGTTTTCATTCAATCATGGGGGTATGATGAGTCATGAATTTATCGACGTTGATATCAGATGCTTGATATCGAAGTTAGGAAGCAATGTCAAATATTTGATATTGTCTCCTCTATACTAGCCTATAAATATAGCACTTGGATTCACGGTTGAAACAATACAACAATGATAGAGAAGATAGTTTTAGTTTTCAGTTTTTTATAGTCTTTCTTAGAGCTCTATTATTCCTAGTGCATGCCTATAGTGTGATGTTTGTAATCGTATGGCACCTTTGTTCGAGTGTGACGTACTTGGACATGTTACATGACTGGAAATAAAGATCAAGATTACTCTCATCATTGTAGCATCCACTTAGATTATTATTGCTTTTAATTGTTAATTATTTACTGTTTCCTTTAGTTAACATTTCCATTTATTGCTATTTACTATTCTTGTCATTAAGCAGAATGCGTATGCCTTAGTCATAAGCATTTAAGTGTAAGTACTTGGTAATCCAATAGTGTATTGTTTGGCACACCCAGTGACATACGCTTGACAATCCTAGAAGTAGTCTCACAAAGTCCAAGGCATGTATAGACGATTAAGAATGGATACTCATCGCACGTAGTCTAGTTTAGATTTTACTCTCCATTCTTCAATAGTTTAATTAATTCATCTCTTTGTCATCATTAGGAGTAGCATATAATTAGATAACATCGTATGCCTCACTTTGGACTAAATCATATGTGACAAAGCTACCACTAGTCCAAGTGGAAAGATAGTGAACTACGATCAGAGCATACTAATCTAGATACCACAGCTAGTCCCATCCATGGAATTCGACTGGATCATGCGTGAACTTTTGTGATTCGTATGGTTGAGCGTAGGGGTACCTCGCCACTTATCATATGTCTTGGGATGTACATATAATAATGAGGTGTTATCCTAGTGATAAGACTCTTGATTTGAAAGCTCCAAGTCATGGGTTCAATTCTAATAGATAACGCTAAGCTATAAAGTTCTAATTGGATTGTTGGGTCTACTTGTATTACAATTATTTTGGGATTCCAATATCCCTAATGTATCATGTTGAGATAAGCTCTCTAGAGTGTCAAGATTCTTACACTTGCTTTTATTCTTCCTCATGATTTATATGAGTTATTAGTTATTGACAATGTATGTTTATTCAAATTTTGGGATACTTATGGGTCTTGGCCTGGTAACTTCAAGTCACAAGTTTTGAATCTACTAGATAGCACTGAGTTATAAACTTCTATAAATCTCGGGTGTACCTATGTTTCAATTATTTCAGGTTCCAACACCTCAAATTTTGGGTTACTTGCTTCATAATCAAAGTTTCGCTTTACAATTAAATGATATGATTTAAAAGCATAACATTTAAGTCATTCATGCTTGGTACTTTTTTTTCTTATTAAGAAATGCATCAATAGTAAAGTATGCCCTCAATATAGATGTATTCATACACAAGTACACAATATTGATCATTTGTCAACAAACACCACATTTTGATGTTCAACTTAAAAAATATTCTAAAGTTAGTTCCTTGACAACTTGAAGTTATAGGTGGAGGATGTATTTATCGGTAGATTTTTTTTGAGATCATACCATTAAAAAATAAATAAATAATAATAATAATAATAAAATTCAAGTTACAATAGATCAATTAATAGATAGTCTAAAGAAAAAGCCCAACATGAATGAGTTGTTAGCTTAGTGATAAGACACTTGATTTGAAAGCTCTATATTATGGGTTCGATTTTAGTGGGCAATGCTAAGTTATATAAAGTTCTAATTGAACTATATGTCTTGGGGTGCACCTCTATTTTACTTATTTTGGATTTTAACACCCCTACCTACTTGCATGCCCCTCTTGCTCACCCCCACCCCCCTCTCCCAAAAAGAAAAATCCTAATAGTTTTGTTAATATCTTTTCAAGTCTTCATCTTTATAACCATTTCCTAAAAACCTTCCCTCTAGGTTAAGAAAATGATTAGGCCTTGCCCTCATTTAGAAGAACCCTCATAGGTTTTCACTTAGCAAAGGATTTGTTATAAAAAGAAGGAAAAAACTCTCTCTAAAGATAAAAGAAAGCCTCATTAAAAAAATACAAATAGTAATAGAAGCTAAAAGCTTCCTTGTAACACCTCAACCTTAGACACCCATTTCCTCTTGGTATTTTTGTGAATTGAACCCTTCACATTTTGTTGTTAAGCCTATGACTTGCACTTAGGATCCTTTTCTAATTAGCTATGCTTATGCTATGGTTTGCTTGAGCTTTGTATCTTATAATTACCTTATTAGATGGTTTTGATATTTTAATAAATTTTACTTTATTTTTTATTTTGGTTTAGTTTTTTCTTGTTTAATTTAGTGTATGCACACTGATGAATCATGGTTTATCAAGTGCTATTATCAGACCCCTAATATCGGGTACAAGATATCAGGTCTGATGAGTCCCGATATTGGACCCTCGATATCAGACCCCCCCCGATATCGGGTATGTGATATCATGGCTTGATAAGCGATATCGGATACGCGATATCACAGTTCCCATGTGAGCCTATAAATACACAATGGGGCACATGGGAAAGAAATAGGAAGTTACTATTAGAGTAGGATCTTTTTGTTAGTTTTTCCCCTCAACCCTTTTTCCCCAGTGCATGCCTACAGTGTGATGATTGTAATTGTATGGAACCTTTATTCAAGCGTGACGTACTTAGACTAATAATTAGAGTGTGATGCCCGTAGTTTTTTTTTGATGAAATGCTTAATCTAGAGAAGCCACCTACCTTCAGGCATGGGTGCATGTCTTTCTAGTAGGACCCCCTAGAATAGCATTGGGTTTCTTTATTGAGTGCCTTTTTATTACTCTTACTTCCATTTTCCATTAGATCTACAAGGATCTTAGTACAACCTGGCTACATGATAGCTTCCATAGATGTCACCAAAGAGAATCCACAAGTTCCCTTGATGTCACATCCTAGCCATTCCCACTTAGTCCATCCTTCTTCGCCCTGGGTATAATGAACACAAGATTACTTTAAATTTTAATGATTAGGAATATCATTGTACCCAAGGCAGAACCTCTTATTAATAGAATGGATGGATGGATGTTGTGGGCTTACTGTTCAAATAATTAGTCACCTAAGACTTGATAGCATAGGACAATATCTCAACCAATGAGTCACATGAGTGTTTTATTCATAGATGAGATTAGTCATAAAAAGACAAAAAGACAAAACAATAAATTGAAAGATGAAAAAACTAGAAAACAAAAAAAAAACTGTAAAATTAAAGAAAAGAAAAACATTTATTGATTCTGCTATAGTTAGAATGGGGGATACCCCTTGATGAGTGGCAAGGTACCCCTACACTCAACCATATGAATACGAGCGTTACACGTGCGATCTAGTCGAACTTCACAGATGGACTAGTTGTGGCATCTAGATAGTTAGCCTTAGGTCGTAGTTTGCTGTCTTCCCACCTAGACTAGTATTAGCTTTGTCACGTATGGTTTAGTCCAGAGTGAGGTGTATGATGGGTTTCTAATCTAATGTTACTCTTGAAGGCAAAGGAAAGTAATATTAACTAAGCTAGGAGAGAAGGATGAGAGAATATAAACTAGCCTAAGTGCAATGAGCATCCGTTCCTTGATTATCTGTACACACCTTGGACTTCATGCATGACTACCACTAGGATTACCAAGCGCAAATCCTAGGTGTGCTACTGGGTTACCATGTAATCACACTTAAGTGCTCGTAATCAAGTTGTACTCATTCTGCGGTTTAACGTGAGTTTAAGGGTGAGAGAGATTAACTAGAAAAGCAGTAAATAATAATTAATTAAATAGTTAATCTAAGTGAATGCTGCAATGATGAAGTAATCTCAATCTTTATTTCTGGTCATGTGCGTGCCCAAGTATGTCACACTTGAATAAGGATGCCATACAATTACAATCACCACAATGCGAGCATACACTAGGAAATAATTCTAACTCTAAGAAGGAAAAACTGCAAGAGTTTGGGTAAGGAACTAAGAACTAACGCCAAAAACTCATCTGTCTACCTCTTATTTATAGATGAGGAGATAGGCCGCGCTATCGCGTATGCGATATCGTGGGTTGGGCTACGATATCGCATGCGCAATATCGTGGTCACCCCAAATGACAACTCATCATATCTCCACGACTGAATAAAAACTCGTCCTCGAGTTACAGTGATTACACAGTGGATAGGTTTGGGATTATTAGATGGGAAAATGGGGTTATGCCATAGTGTGGAATGAAAACAAAATAAAGACACAACACATAGAATGTGCTAAAAGTAAAAAAAATTTGGAACTCATGTAGTTCCAAGTGGTAGTGGCTCCTCCATTGGTGCTTTTCCTTTGTCTTGTGCTCCAGGTTTTGAGGCTTGATGGTGTTGAAGTATGGCCTAGAGCTTCTCCTCTTCAGTCTGAGGGTCTTGTGCCATCCATGCTAATGTTCCAATGTTTGACGGAGTCGGCACTTCTCACGGACAGGGTAGTTGCGAAAACATTTGATTGGCCTTGACATACCAAGTCGCAAATACCCGTCGTTCCTCCTCATAGGTTCTGACTTTATCTTTGTACTCTTAAAAATCTGCTAGCTATCGAGCCAAATCTGCTGCAACACCCTTTTGGCCTTGGTAGCTTGCCTTTACCACCTCAAGCTCAGAATTTGCAACTTTCAGTTTTTCCAAAAGCTTCTTACACTCTGCAAATTCTACTTCGTATTTGATGTGGGTGGTTGCTACCTACTACTTGAGCTCTATCCTTGGGCATCCTGCTATTAACATGGCAAGGTTGGCATACCTCAGATTCGCCAAATCCATGTATTCTATCAAATCCTGAATCTACAGGTCTCGGCTCTTAACTTCCGCTTGGTGGGCAAAGGCATATGTGTCCAATATGGCCTGCCAATTAGTGTGTTGAGCACCGATAGCATTGATTTGGGCCTTATGGATTTCTTTTTCAAGGATCTGTTTATACATCCCCACCTGATCTCGGAGGTGCTCCTTCAGCTTCTCATGTCATTTAGCCTCATTTTTCCACGCGCTTATTTCAATGGCTATCATTTGACGAATTGCACGTACCTCCTCCATTGAGAGGGTTCGATTCTCCTTGGCTAAACAACTTATGTCTTGGTTGACCTGGATGAATTGTTCTTGCAACTGATGAAAGTGTTCCTCAAGAACGTTCTTCTGTTTCTCCACAGTGGTCAACCAAGGTTGTCGGCAGCAAGCTATTTATTTTCTTCTTGTAAGGTATTGAGTGCTTTAAGATCTGCATGAGTTTGCACCTGTGCTACAGAGGCATCCTAAACAGCCTTCTCTTGTTCATCAGCCACCTTTTTATTCTCCATTATTAGCTTGGTTAGTT
Organism: Gnetum montanum; assembly: GCA_015680685.1. Taxonomy (NCBI): domain Eukaryota; kingdom Viridiplantae; phylum Streptophyta; class Gnetopsida; order Gnetales; family Gnetaceae; genus Gnetum; species Gnetum montanum. The sequence goes on along the minus strand of MNCI01005374.1, from coordinate 299,861 downwards.
GCTCAGTTCTAAAGTTTTCTAGCTGGTCTATGGGAATGAATTGTAGAGGATCCCACTGTACTACTTGTAGGGCCACGAGCTGTTCTTGTAATTTTCGTACTTCAGCTTCAACATGCTCGGCCCTCACTTCTGTTAAGACCAGCTTCCCCTTTGTGGAAATGAGGTCTAACTGAATTTTCGTAACATCCTGAGTGATGTCATTACTTGCTCTATTTGGAGCAATCAATCAAGCACATCCTCATGTTCCGTAGGAGTCATTGAGGTTTCGGCTAAGGTTTGAGCATCCCGTGCTCCTGTGAGATCTATTGGTGGTACAATAGGTACATTAAATGATTCTTTGATGTGGTCCATGACCACTTCTACAACTCCCATGACATTCTGGTATTGCATGACCACCATAGTGGCCCCTTCACCAGTTTCTAATTGCACCTGGAAAGATGTTGTGTTTCCTAAGATCTTTTGTGATCATCTACTTTCCCCTTCTCCTGTGTGAATAGACACTTCATCCCTTGTGCAATCGAAAGAAACAATAGGCTGAATGGCATCATTAATGACATGGAAGAGGTTTGTGTCATCACGACTTTCCCAACTGACCGTCTTAGCGATGGCCCTAAGATGGTTCAGCGACGGTCTGTAGTCTTGCGACGGCGGTTGATCTTGGCCTGTGTTAGGCCCTACTTCCTGTTGTTGGCTGGGACTAGTGCTTAGAGGTTGGCTGGGTCCTACAAGTTGAGTTGCAATTGGTCCAACTGTCTATTCTTCTTCTTCTTTTGGTCCCAGCGTCTTGCCAGTGATTTTTCTTAGAGCTGGCGACTTTAACAATTTAGCATATGAAGTAGTCTAGGACATCATTCATGTACCCCTAGATACCAGCACATCGGCAAAGCTTTCTGATAAGACAAGGGAAAGGCAATGCCATCTTCCCTGTCTTCCGTTCCTCGAACTGCCTCAGGATCTCTGTTAAATATAGATGGGGCAGGTTAGCATTAACCTTTCCCATCAGCACTGCACATCCTTTAGCTGCATACATTGATATTCTTTTTAGGCCCTTTGTGGGGAAGAGGTGATATGTTCCAATTTTAAAGTAAATCCTCTCTTCTATCATCAACACACCAAATGTTTTATCTTTGCCATAAGCCCTTTCCAACCAATCCCATCGTAAATCGGTGTCTGAACGGGTGGATAACTGAGCAACTTTGGGCCTTGTATTCTGAAGGTTTAACACTTCCGAAATGGCCTGCATGGAGAAATCAATTGTCACACCATAAATATTGATAGTGGTGCCTTGTTCTCTATTGTGCTAGAACTAGTACTTCTCCCCTAGGTACCAGGCACCGCTTTCAGAGAGGGTAGGCCATAAGGGAGACCCTTTGAGGTGATCCCTAACAGCCTTAAGAGCAAACTCTATAAAAGATTCAAATTTTAACTCCACAATCACCGCAACAAATGTGGACTTTTCATGGATGGCCTAAACACACTCTTGGAACAACGTGAGATGTTGTCCCTGTTCAAGCGCTGTAGCAACTCCTGCTTCTGCCTACCCGAACTGTACAGTAGGAGGGTCCTCTTGATGAATACTAAACGATTACTTCTCCTATTTTGTATGTTGTCCGGTAGGATCTTGTCTTACACCTCTCCGATATTGTTTGCTTCCACCTTGAGTAGGACCTTCCTGTTGTCCACGTTTCGGGGCCATCTGCAATCACATGGGGCCAAGCATTAGTAAGGTTGTTTTTGAAGTTAAATTATACCTTACTGCTTGCCTTAATTAATTAATTTATTTCTCTTTATGTGATCTTGCCCGAAATATTGTAATAATGAGTCCGTTTTACTTAGGTGGTTTTTTTTTTCAATTTTAGATTCTTAGCATATCTAGGGATTAAATGATTTTTGGGCACAATTATTCTAAGTGTTATAGCTAATTACCCTAGATGATGTCCTTTGGCGATGATAAATTCCAAAAAAGTTAGGCACTTTTTGACAGATGTCCCTCCCCCACGACTAAGTTGAACACTTTGGGTTCAATTAGGTTCAGACGGAATTAGAATCGGAGTACCAGCGAGCGAGATCAAGGTTGAAAAGAAAAGGTGTCACACTCGCGAGTTGTAGAGAAAAATTTGAAAAACTCCCCCACGTGAATGGTAAGAAATGATGCTAAGTGTTGCGAGGGGGTCGCTTATTTATAGGGTTGGAGGGACGCGATATCGCGTACACAATATCATGACCTATCGATGTATAGGCCCAAGGGAAAAAAACTGAATTTTTAGGGTTTTTTGGAAGATAAACTATGAAAGAAAGAACATGTGGCACATGTTAAAGGTTGCTAGGGTAATTTCATTAATTCGAAAGGCATAATTAATTATGATGGTGTGGATTTTATCAATAAAACCTTGAATGGGAGAAAAAGGCTATGTAATGGTACATAGGAACATTGAAATTCAGAGGGATAATAGTAGGGAAAGAACATTATGAAAAATTATGTTGAGGGTAAGAAGTGATGTGTGTGAGCTATGTCATAAGTGAAGATTACAAAAGATTACACAAGTGGGTCCTCCCCAAAGTAGGTTCTTACCTATAATGCCCTTGTGTAACCACACTTAAAATGTTTGTGGGCACTAGAAGGGTTAAATATAATCCACACCGATTCCACAAAACACACACATGTAATTATCACCAGAATGAGGTAAGAATTCTATGTTACACATGACACGAGCTACAATTACACGAACAGTGAGATGAGACGAGATATAGAAGGGATCGTAGAGATTGGGACATGAGGTAACTGACCCAAGGCACATTGAATCTTGCGTGTAAAGCATGATTAATGTGTCATTAACCCATTGTTCCAACATCAGGGCCAAGTCCATTCCTCTAATCAGTGACATCGCATTGTTTCATCCCATGATGAGCAACTAT
>MNCI01005374.1:215556-296695 GCA_015680685.1 Gnetum montanum | reverse complement strand
CTCACTGTCCACATAATTGATCACTCGAGACATGACAACATAGAACACACCTCAACTGACGATGTACATGAGTGTTTTATTCATAGATGAGATTACTTACAAAAAACGTAAAAGGACAAAAAGAAAAAAAGGTAAAAAGATAAAACAAGAAATTGAAAAATGAAAAACTGGAAAACAAAAAGTTGTAAAATTAATTAAAGAAAATAAAAGTGGTTATTAATCCTGCTTGTTATTAGAATGGGGGATATCCCCCATAACTAAATGGGTGAGGATGGCAAGGATTAACAAATGAAATATGAGGATCCTTGCATGTTGGAAATATTCGGGCTTGATCATATTTACCCCATCGGGGTTCACACACTTGATTATAATAAGCATAGTAGGGCAATTTATACGATGTAGTTCCCGGATAACAAGTTGACCCACTATGATATTTGGGATCGTTAGATGGTATGCAAGGATTGGGTTGTTGCTCTCCATTCTTGTGTTCATTGGGCTGTATGGTTGTTGGAGTGTGAGTTGGTGGCCTTGATGGAGTTACAGGAGGTGTTGGGTTTGAGGATAAGGGTGCACCACAGTGTGGGACTTGTGCTAAGTTGGAGGATGAAGTGGCCTCAGAATTGTGTTGTCCCTTCTTACAGTCATGTTTAAAGAAAGGACACTTTTGATGTTGCTAAGGTCTCTCACTGCTGTTAGTAATATTAGCACAAGTGATGTTTGGGGGTTGTTGCTATGGTGANATACTCTATCTCACCACATTATTATCATTCTCCTCAATACTATCAGCCCATGCCTTCAACACAACCATCAGNAGAATGTTGAAACTAAGGAGAAGTGTAGGATACACAAGGTGATGGTTGTGTTGAAGGCATGGGCTGATAGTATTGAGGAGAATGGTACTGTGGTGAGATAAAGTGTGTTGGCCCAGTTGGGGAAACAGGATGTTGAACAAGATAAGTGCTTGGGTTCAAATGATACGAAGTATATCTCTAGTTTAGTGGTGGTCTCCCCCACAACTGGGATTGTTGCCACTATGATCGAACACAGTATCTCTGTACAAACTCTAGATGTAACATATTTCCCCAGTGCTCATGTAAATGTAACAATATTGGACATTGGCCCTTGCGGTGATCGTATAGGCAAATGGTGCATTCATACTTATGATTGGCAGTTGAGCTCTTATTTTCCTTATTCCTTCTTTCCAATTGTCTAATGTTTTGTCCTGCTTCTTGGGTTGTCAAAACTCTATCTCTAATACTATTGATAAATTCTCCACACTTTTGATACGTCCATTCCAACATCTTATTGGTCTTTACCTCGGTTTCTTCTAATGTTTTTTGTGTTGGCAAAGATGATGTTTCCACCTTGAGATTGGTTGATTTCTCATTTTTATGATCATGGACCTTTGTTAAGTTGAGATTTTGGTCCTGTTGATGTTTTTCAACACTCTCGCATCTAGCCAATTCTCCTTCTTCTTTTGCTACCTGCTTAATAAGCTCTTGGAGTTGATGGATTTGTAGTTTGTATAGTTGACCTTGGGCATACATTCCTAAGGTCTCTCTTGTTTCATTACGTAGCCCATTAATGATATGGTATGGCCTTGACAGTTGTTTAATAGTGCATAATATCTTTCTAAGGCCATGTCCAAGGGTTCATGTTGTGNGTAAATGTTGATATGGATCTAAGTCATAGCCTCTTGAAAATTTAGGAAAGTTGTTTAAATCGAGCCTGGGTAGATGGCTCTCTTTACGATGCCTACGTGAGATTCGAATAGCCTCTTGTATTTACGTTAGGCTTATAGTGGCCAGTGGGGGTTCATTGTCATCGGGTAAGTTATGCTTTCGTGCATTGGGATGACGTTTCTTTCATTCATGTTTATAAGAAACCCCCACTTTAGGTTGTGTACTCCAATCTTCATCGTCATATAGTTTGTTGGTTCTCTAATGAACTTCCTCACTAGGTTTGACATTGTTATAGTCTTGTAGGAGAGCCATGGTTGTGAAGTTGTGTGTGAATTTATGTGTGACTTTTTATAATTATTTCTTTCTAAAAGATATATTGTCAATTCCTTTACAGCAACCTTGTATGATATAACTAATCTAGATAACTAGCACCGTCCTTCGCAACGGCGCCAATGATGAGTGGCAAGGTATCCCTACACTCAACCATACGAATACGAGCGTTACACGCGTGATCTAGTCGAACTCCATAGATGGACTAGTTGTGGCATCTAGATAGTTAGCCTTAGGTTGTAGTTCGCTATTTTCCCACCTAGACTAGTATTAGCTTTATCACGTATGGTTTAGTCTAGAGTGAGGTGTATGATGGGTTTCTAATCTAATTCTACTCCTGAAGGTAATGGAAGGTAATATTAACTAAGCTAGGAGAGAAGGGTGAGAGAATCTAAACTAGCCTAAGTACGATGAGCATCCATTCCTTGATTATCCATACACACCTTGGACTTCATGCACGACTACCACTGGGATTACCAAGCATAGATCCTAGGTGCACTACTGGGTTACCAAGTAGTCACACTTAAGTGCTCGTAATCAAGTTGTACTCATTCCACGATTTAACTTGAGTTTAAGGGTGAGAGAGATTAACTAGAAAAGTAGTAAATAATAATTAATTAAATAATTTATCTAAGTGAATGCTTCAATGATGAAGTAATCTCGATCTTTATTGCCGGTCATGTGCGTTTCCAAGTATGTCACACTCGAATAAGGATGTCGTACAATTACAATCACCACAGTACGGGCATACACTGGGAAATAATTCTAACTCTAAGAAGGAAAAACTGCAAGAGTTTGGGTAAGGAACTAAGAAGTAACGCCCAAAAGTCATCTTTCTACCTCTTATTTATAGATGAGGAGATAGGCCGCGATATTGTGTATGCGATATCGCGGGTTGCGCTGAGATATCACGTGCGCGATATTGCAGTTGCCCCAAATGACGACTCATCACCCCCCATAACTAAATGGTTGAGCATAACTAGAATTAATAAATGGAAGGTTAGGATCCTTGCATGTTGGAAATATTGGGACCCGATCATACTTACCCCATTGGGGTTCACACACTTGATTAGACTTGACATAGTGGGGCAAGTTATAAGATGTGGTTAATTTATAAGGAGTTGACCCACTATGGTACTTGTGACTGTAAGATGGTATGCAAGGATCAACATGTTTGCCCATGTGGCTATATTCATTGGGCCGCATGGTTGTTGGAGTATTGAGTGGTGGCCCTGATAAGGTAACATGAGGCGTTGGGTTCGAAGAGGAAGATGCACCACAGTGTTGGACTTGTGCTGAGTTAGTGGATGCAGTGGTTTCTGAACTATGGTGTCCCTTTCTACAGTCACGTCTAAAGAAGGGATGCCTACGATGTTATCGAGGATTCCCACTATTGTTTACAATTAAAGCACAAGTAACATTCATGGGTTGATGCTCTGGTGCAAATCCTTCAGGTACAATTGGTGGTGATGTAGAAGGAGGTGAAGGATGAGAATTTTGAAATTGAGGAGAAGTGTAAGGTACCCAAGGTGGTGGTCCTATTGGTGAGGATACGGGTTGATAGTATTAAGGAGAATAATAATAATGTGGTAAGATAGAAGATGTTGACCCAGTTGGAAAAACATGATGTTGAACTTGATAAGCACTTAGGTTCAGATGGTATGAAGGGTGTAACTAATTTGGGGATGGCCTCCCCCATGACTGGGATTGTTGTCACTATGATTGAACATAGTATTTCTGCATGAACTTTGGATGTAACATTCTTTCCCAATGCTCATGTAAATGTCACAAGATTGGGCATTGGCCCTTGGGGTGATCATACAGGCAAATGCTATATTGATATGTATGATTGGTAGTTAAGTTCTTATTCTCTTCAACCCTTCTTTCTAATTGTCTAAAGGTGTTTTGTCCCATTTCTTGGGTTGTCATAATTCTACCTCTAATAGAATTGGCATATTCTCCACATTTTTCATGCATTCATTCCATCATATTATTGATCTTTGCCTCAATTTCATCTAATGATTGTAGTACTGGCAAAGATGATTCCTCCTCCTTGGGGTGAGTTGATTTCTCCTCTTCATAATCATGGGCCCTTGTTGATTTTTGGGCTTGTTGAGATTTTTCAACATTCTCCCATTTAGCCATTTCTCCTTCTTCTTTTGCTACCCACTTGATAAGCTCTTGGAATTGATGGGTTTGTAGCTCATATAGTTGACCTTGGGCGTACATCCCTAGGATCTCCCTTGTTTCATTACGAAGCCCATCTATGATATGGCACATTAGCCTTTCCTTGGAGAACCCATGGCCTGGGTAGTTGTTTAATAGTGTATAATATCTTTCTAAGGCCATGTCTAAGGGTTCATGTTGTGCTTGTTTCCAGTCTTGGATTTGTCTTCTCAAGGCTGACACTTTCGCATAGGTTTGATATCTTTCATTAAATAGATCGATCATTGTCATCCAATGTCAAATTGATTTTGGTTTTAACAACCTATACCATACTTTTGCTTAGCTAACGAGTGTTGTAGGAATGAGCTTAAGTTTTTACCATCCATTATCAATGTTATTCCATACACAGGCATCATGGAAGGCTTGTAGATGATGTTGTGGATCTAAATCATAGCCTCCTAAAAACTTAGGAATGTTGTTTAAGTCAAGCCTGGGTAGACGGCTTTCCTTACAATGCCTTCAGGATATTTGAATAGCCTCTTGTATTTCTATTAGGCTTGTAGTGGCTAGCAGGGGTTCATCATCACTAGGTATGTTATGCAGTTGTGAGTTGGGACGATGTTGTTTACGTTTATTCTCATAGGAGACCCCTACATCATATTGGGTACTCCAAACTTCATCCTCATCATTATAGAATTTGTTGGTTCTCCAATGAATTGCCTTATTAGTTGTTGCGTTATTATAGTCTGGTGAGAGAGACATGGTTGTGAATTGTGTGTGATTTAATTGCAATTATTATTATTATTATATTATATTTTTTTGAAAGATATATCCTTAATTCTTTGTTACAGCAATCTTGTATGATATAACTAATCTAGATAACTAGCACTGTCCCGAAAAATGGTGCCAATGATGAGTGGCGAGGTACCCCTACACTCAACCATATGAATATGAGCATTCAAGCACGATCCAGTCAAACTCCACAGATGGATCAGTTGTGATATCTAGATAGTTACTGGTTGATCATTGTTCGTTGTCTTCCCACCTGGACTAGTATTTGCTTTGTCACGTATGGTTTAGTCCAAAGTGACGTGTATGATGTGGTCCTAACTAGTGCTACTCCTAGGGACAATGGAAATAACTTTGTTTCAAGCTAATAGGGAAAGGGTGAAGAGAGTCTAAGCTAGCCTAAGTGCAATGAGCATCCATCCCTTAATCATCCATACACATCTTGGACCTCGTGTACTACTGCTAGGATTACCAAGCGCATGTCCTAGGTGGTGGGGGAGAGCAAAGGGATGTGTTGGAGGGATAGTATTGGGGTACATAGGGATAGGTGAAGAGGGTTGGAGGGTACCTTCTAAGCTAGGCTATGTTCCCATGTTAGAATATTATTTTTATTAATTTTAGAAATTCCAAGTTAAATACATACATACATACATATATTAGTTTTAGTTTTTCCCAATAGAATTACCCTTTTTGGGTAACCCTAGCATGCCCTTGTGAATATATATACCAGGAAACCCTTCCAATAAAAATCATCCAATTACATTATCAACATTTAGGAGATAGAACTAAAGAGGAAGATCCTATTGAATAGAATAGAAGCTAGATCTAGATCTACATTATCAACTAAGACCTCTATAAGTGCATTCATTGAGATCTTGTTTTAGGCTTTGCTTGGATTTCATTATTAACCTTGGATCTTGCCTAGGGTTTTGAGCCTATTTTGGAGATTTTTAGGTATGGAAAATTTATTACTTTGTCTATTTTATGAGTTTTTTGGAATATTTGGTTATATGTGCATTTGATCGGTTTAGTTTGGTTGTTTGGCAATTATTTAACAAAATGTTTTAGGGATTTTTCTCTACCAAATCTAATATTTGGATGCATATTTCTAAGATTTGATATTATAATATTGATTTTATCATGCATGGAATGTTAAAGATCAAATTTTACTTTATGTAGATTTGTTTTGATTTTGTTTTGTTTTTGTTGAATTTCTATACTGTAGAATTGGGTTTTCTCTCATAATTCGCATTTTTTAGGCTCAAGATAATTCTAGATAGTGTCAACATACAAGGAAAAATGTTTAACACAATGGTACAGATCCTAAGATGTCCTTTCTAGTGTGACATAACCTCTAGTGCAAGTCATAAAGTAGGTCATGACAAATTTTGATATCATTTTTAGATGCCATATGTCAATTAAAGCAACTTTTTAAAAGCAATCCTAGGCTTATCAACTTTTGAAAAAATTGTAAAATTGAACAAAAATATCCTAACATTCCATGCTCTTGACCCCTTATTTATGTTTATCTATATTTTATTAACTTATAGTTTGACGTCCATTATTTCCTTTATTACATTGTTCATTCTTCTTAAGGATTTGGTCTCATAACGTTTTCATAGATATTTTATTTGTCTCTTATCTTTTATTTAAGATTACCTCTTGATGAGTCAAATCGAAGCCTCGATATCAGAGCCCAAGAAGCGATGTTGGGTATATGATATTGTCTCTTCCATGCTAGCCTATAAATATAACACTTGGATGCATGGTTGGGGGATAGTTCTTTCTCAGTTTTTGATAGTCTTTTCTTAGATTTCTGAATTCAAATTCTATTATTCCTAGTGCATGCCCGCAATATGATGTTTGTAACATATGACACCTTTGTTTGAGTGTGATGTACTTGGGCACATTACATGACTAGAAATAAAGATCAAGATTACTTCCATCATTGCTGCATTCACTTAGATTTATTATTGCTTTAATTATTTACTATTTTCTTTAGTTAATGTTTGCATTTATTGCTATTTACTATTCCTATCATCAAGCGAAATGAGTATGACTTAATCACAAGCACTTAAGTATAAGTACTTGGTAATCCAGCAATGTATTGTTTAGCACACCCAATGATGTATGCTTGGCAATCCCAACAATAGTTATATGAAGTCCAAGGTGTGTACAAATGGTTGGGAACAGATACTCATTACATGTAGGCTAGTTTAGATCTTATTTTCCATTATTCATTAGCTTAATTAATTTATCTCTTTATCATGATTAGGATCAGCATAGGATTAGACAACATCATATGCCTCACTTTTGACTAAACCATATGTGACAAAGTTACCACTAGTCCAAGTGGAAAGATAGTGAACTATGATCAAAGCATAACGATTTAGATGCATAGCTAGTCCCATCCATGGAATTCGATTGGATCATGCGTGAATGATTGTGATTCGTATGGTTGGGCATAGGGATACCTCGTCGCTCATCACCCCTTAAGAAATTGTGAATTCTTTTCATAAATATTCTTATTTCAATCTTATTTCTAAGCCTCATATCTTTTCATAAAGTATGATTTTATTTAACTTTTTGACATGTATTTGAAAACTACTAATTGTGATGAGGATATCGATCCATCTTCCTCATGTATTTTCTATTCTTAGTGTTCTTAGGAGTCATAGAAGACAAATAAGTTTGTTTGGTTTTTAGTTTGGTTTATAATGTTTTGTTGGATCAAGTAGGCTATTGTGACTTGCAGTGATGCGGTAGTCTAGAAACTACAAGAGAGTACAAGTCGTAGTCTATTGCAGTTAGTGGTCCAAAGATAAATCCTTTATATTTCGTATCATTAGCATATTACGAGGTGGATGCAAGTCATAATCTGGTTATAGATAGCTAGTTGCAAATTAATTGTGAGCTAATAAATGTCATAGTCCATCTATGGTCTTAAGGAAATGATAACTAGAAATCTAGAGAGTTTACTAATGCAATTGGCCACGATCTACAATCCATCGTAGTTTGGAAGTTACAAGCTATTGTGACTTGTAGGTACGTGTAGACTTTAAAAATAGGAATTTAGTATATTTTACAAGTGCAAAGGGCTTTGAGTCATAGTCTTAACATAGTTTAAGAGATGTAGGATCCTAGGACTTATAAGCATTTTTAGTTTGATAAAAAATTAAAATTTTGAAAGACACGAATTCCAAGGATAGATGAATGGTTACTAAAGCCTATAAAAAGATTTGGGATGCTTTTGAAGTGCTCAAGCCCTACCTAGCACAACATTGAAAGCTCTCATGTGGAGCAGAATATCTTAATTGGGATCCCTTCATGTTTTTTCATCTTGAGCATTGATCTTAAGGATTGTCAAACTTAAAGAGGATTGTCTTGGGTCTTGTTTCATATCTTAGTTTGAGTTGTACTTCCAACATTTGTACTTTAATTTTGGCATTGAATAAAAAAGTTTTCTTTCTCTTTTATGTTTGTTCTTTTGGAATTTTATTCAAGTTTAATTTTAAGGGAATTGGATACTTGTTGTATTAGGGTCTTTATCGAATTAATATAATAGAATTTGTTTATTTGATCAATTCATCCATGGAGATGAAATCTTCTCACTTCAATCCTTGAGTTGGGTATTTATCATTTACTCTCATCCTTTAATTGTATGATAATTATAATTTAGCTTTTGATTTCCTCTACTCTTCTTAGGGTTTAAAAAATTCCTTTGGCCTAGAATTAAGGTTAATAAATTTGGGTTTTGATAATTTCATCCACTTATGCTACCCATTATTCTAGTTGAGCTAGGATTCGTGTTCTTTTGCTTTAGACTTACCTAAATTGATTTTTGGTATCTCTTACAACTTGTAAGTATTTCAAAATTGGTTGTGGGTACTATAAAATTTTTGTGAATTTTCAATTTCCTCTTGTGGATATTTTGAATTTTGATCTATTAAGATCACAACATCCAAGAAGAAGATAATTCAATCTCTTACCATAGAGATGGAAGAGATGAAAAGACCTTTTTAATTGATCTTTGCAAAACTTGATAAGCTAGAAGAAGATAAGAAAAATAAGCCACCATCTTGAAAAAGATCTAAGCAAGATCCAACTTTGCCATGGCTAGCCATAACCAAGCTAGGCTACCTCTGACTCTTTTGGGAATGAAAAGGCTAATTTTGGGATTTGTATCTTTTTTTTATCTTTGCTGATTTTCTACAGATTTGGAGGTGAAGGTTTTGGGCTTTTATGTGGCACAAGTTGTGAGCATTCTATAATTGGCATTCTGAAGTCTTTGTAGATAGTGCAGTGTGCATTGACATCAGGTAGCCAACATGGCCTATGAGAGTAGCACTATGTAGGTTGTCCATGTGGCCAACGTGGATGGCACTGCTATCACCATAACATGCGTAATTGATATGGCAGTTGGCTTGTGTAGGCAGCATTACACCAAGACAATGTTTTTTTATGAACATGACTTGGAAGGTCATGGTCGATTGGCATGCGATTGATGCCATTAATGTAGGTATGACAAGCTCAATAAGGGTTGGGCATCGACAAGATGGCAACAAAGACAAGTCGGTTTGGAGTATCAGTGGGGGGTTTGTAAAAAATAGTTAATTGGTGGATGCATGATAATGGGTAAGTTTCTAGCTTTTCCTAAGTATTAGGGAATTGAGGCAAGAGTTTGAAACTTTCCTAAGTGCTAGGGCAACTTGATGAAAGTCTTCCTAAGTACTAAACAAATGAAACTAAAATCAAAACTAGGAGGTGAAATTTTCTAAGGCATTGAACCAAGGTAGGGGAGTTAGAAAAATTTTCAAAGTATTGCCAGTAACATTATAGTTCAAAAACTTCCTCAAGTAAAGGAGACTAAAAACCAAAGTTAAAAATTATTTTAAGTATTAGGTGAAAAACCAAAATTTCTTATTTTTAGAATCAATCCTAAAAACTAGAAGTAAGTGTAAAGGGACAAAACTATAAATAAAAATAATGGTTTTGCTAAGTGTTAGGAGATGTTGCATATTAGAATTTTGCCTAAGTGTTAAGCACTTCAAGAGGACTTGGAAATTTTTATGCTAAGATTCAAGGTAAAAATAAGGTTTGAAATTGTCTAATTATTGAGGTTAAGAGATAAAAGTTAGAATTTGTTCAAAGTAACTAAATGTATAAGTAGGAGAAGGGTACGTGATGATCTGGTAATTGGGAAAGAGGGGATACATGCTAACATAGGCACATATATAGGCATGTTTCATTCATTATTTTTTAAAATTTTTTATTTATAGTTCTTGTATTTTTTTCCTAACGGAAATTGACTCTTGGTTTGTGTTGATTTTGTTGTAAGGAAGGCATGATACCTAGGCTATTGATCATTGACCCCATGTATTTTCTAATCTACGTTGTATGCTCTATAATTATGGAGAAGAACAAGAGGGTGAAGGCTTTGTCCATCATCAATGATCACTCACTTTTTCCTATGTACATGTGGGCTTGCCTAGGAGCTAGTCACTTCCTAGAGTTTTGCCTAAACCAATTTTACATTTTAATTTAGACTCAACTATTAATTCATACTACATCACTTTCCCTAGAGTAGATCTATCCTAAATCATGTGCTAGGCTATTAGGTTGTGTAGAGTAGGATACTGATGATGCAATTATCTTTGTTAATGATGATGACCACACTAAGAAGTCTCAAGGGAAGAACTTAGACTTTTTCTAAAAGAAGCAATCCTATAATCAATTTAGTATGAACTCCTTTCTATTGTTAGATACCAAGAGGCTTCAAACCCTGTTTTGTTCTATATGCATGCATATCAAGATGTTGAAGTAAGTTGGCTTGGTTTTACTTAGTTTTTATTTTCTTTTGGGGTTCTCTTTTTACTAATGTTGATTTTGTTTTCTTAAGTTTGTAGGCTAGAGGATCTTGAGGAGGCAAATACCTAATTGGAGTTGTTAGAGGGTAAGCTTTATGAGGTGGCTCTTGAGAGCAACTAGTATACTACTATTTATGCTCAATTTATTGATGAGGTGATGAAGGCTAGGGAGCATAGGTGGCACAATGTGATCTAGTAGGCTAGTTTGGTGCACATGTTTCATGGGAGGCCTAATTTGGGTTTGACAAAGTAGTGGTTGAAAGGCTTTCAAATTTTTCTAGTACCATAGGGTAAGTTTTAGGTGTTGATTTTTTAAGTGTATTTTCTAGTTTTTGTCTTGGTCTTAACATAATTTTGTCTATGTTCTAAACTAACTTGCCCATGTATCTACTTTTGTGAATAAGATTAATACTTGCAACTTTGTGTACGTCTAGCGTTAGAATGCCATGAAGAGGAAGTTGCAAGCCAATGTGCACCACACTCTTGCTAGTCACACATAGTTAATAGATGACTCTAGGAGGTAATACCTTGGATGAAATTGATTCTATTATTTACATTGAGGTCTTCTAACATCTCATCCATAGATGCAATGGTTGTGATGAGATGTTATTTGAGCCAACAGTGGCTTTTCATTTTCTACACTCAACATAGGAAGATAGTCTTGTGTTGGAGACAAGACTCATTATGACATTGGTTTGACTTGTTGGATAGCAAGTTAGGAGTTGAACTGAACCAGTGGCTTTCAAATCTTAATTGTAAGGTTGTCTCATAGTGGACTAAGTATGATGGTGCCTTGCATATTGTTGCTAAGTGTGGAAACCCTGACCTAATTCAAATGTATCACTTATTTATCAAGAGAACTTTCTATGGTAAGAATAGACAACATCAAGAATCTTTCCCAACGAGGCTTGTTATGTTATACAACATCATGACTTAAGATACTTACTATGACTTATCTTGCTATTTGAAGGAGAGAGTATCTAGTAAGTTGACTAGCATCAAGACAATGGATGATAAGAGCTCTAGCAACTTCATCAACTTTTATTTCTACTATGACTTGTTGCAGTGCTTTGTTAAGTTGTTGGTTTACCCTAATTGGGAGGGGAGGTACTTGGCAAAGTAGGATTTCGCTCATCCTATGTGTAGGTATGTGACTCCTATCATGGCTAAGCTTCCTTCAGTGTTGGGTGGTCCTATGGAGGCACCAATATCCTTGCTAAAGAATGTAGTTGAATCTTCTGCTACAAATAGTGTAGCTTATCCTAGAAATAGATCAACTCATTGGGATTCAATCCATGGTATAAAGGTTATACGGAGTGGGCCTTGGGCATCTAGGATGAGGGACAAGCCACGAAGAAATCTAAGGCATCTCCTACTGATGTAGTTGAGCTAGATGAGACAAAGTTAGATGTAGAGATGTTTAGAGCTATAGAGCTATTAGGTTAGTTTTAAAATATTTTTATTTTATTTAGGTGTTTTTTTTTAATTTAGTTTTCATGTTATTTGTTGTTTAAGTTGCTAATTTTTGTTATTTGTCAATGGTTTTAAAGTTGCAGTTAAAGTAAAGTGAAAATAAGAAAATAGATCCAAGGCTAAAGTAGTAAAGGAGGTGAAAAGGGCAAAGGAAGAGGAGGAAAGAAGGGCCTAAGAGGATGAAGAAAGGAGGTTGTAAGAAGAGACAAAGAAGTAGGCAAGGGAAGTGGAAAAGCAATGGGCCTAGGAAGAAGCAACACAAGGTAAAGGTATAGCAGAGAGAACTAAGTAGGAAAGAAATGAGGCCTTAGCATACGAGCTTTTTGGGGAGGCCTTGGATCTTGATTTGGATGATGAAGATAAAATTTTATTATATTTATTATTGTTATCATTATATATTTGTATTATTATTATTTATTTTTATGTTGAGAAGTGGCTTGCATTTATAGGAGGAAGCTAATGGTTTGGGGGATGAACCCTAAAACAATTATAATATAGGTATACCCCAAGATATATAACATAACATTACCCATCAAAATTGAACCCATGAGTTGGAGCTTTCAAATTAAGAATCTTACTACTAGGCTAACACCTTATTGTTGGAAGCTAATGGCTTGGTGTTGCAAAGCATGATCTAGGTGGTATTTATATGGACAAAATGCAATCATCTCCTAGGACCATTAAGCTTCAACTTTGAGAAGAAGAAATATTAGCTGTGGTTGGTTTGAGATGGCTAAAGAAAAAGTTAAAGAAGGAATTCACTTTTTCCTATGGTGAGTTAGTGTGTTTTTGGATTTTTTTTTAGTTTTATTGGCTTTTGTATTTTTTCGATTTCATTATTTTAGTTTAACTTATTTTTCTCTATTACATTTATTTATTCTAAACTTTTTATTTTATCTAGATATCTTGAAGTTGGTATGGGGAAATATCAAGAAGGTAGATTTGGTAAAAGGCATGATGGATAGTGTAATAGAGAAGCTAAAGTCTGTTTGAGTAGAAGGTAAGTTACTTTATTTTTTGATTTTACCTACAAATTTAAAAAAATTTATATTTGTGTTTATTTTATATGTTTTTTATATATTTTATTTTTATGTTTTTTTTAATTTTATTTTTGCCCATATTAGTAGATGTTGATACTTAGACAATAAATGGATATATGTTTATAAATGTAGAGGTTAGAGTAGAATGTGGTAATGTCTTCATTACTGATCTTGCTTTGCAACCTCTTTTGCATGATGCAGTAGAGGTAAAAGTAAGATGGATGTTATATTTTAGGATAGAACAAATATGGCCTCTCTATCAGTGAATGAAACTTCTACAATGATGGATCTTACAACAAAATTGTTGGTCACTAAGAAGAGGGAGAAAAAGTACGTTTGAAAAATTAAATTTTTGGAGGATATATTCACCAACCTAGAAGTAGATCTCTATGGAGGTGGTGATGATTCTATTTGATGTCCTAGAAAAAAGGTGATTGCACCATGGTGACATTCAATAAATGTGACTCCTTGTGACATGAACCCATAGCCCATGGAAACCTACAAGCTTTGTCAATGCTATAGATACTAATAAATAAGAGGTGGATGACCTACTTTCTAGTACTTTGGATTTGCTTAATGAATTGGGTTTCTTATGGGANCTAGGCAAGGTGTTGGAAGAGGTTAGTCTTGTGGCTTGGCTGGCTTCTACTTTAGCCTATGAGCTTTGTGCAATGAATCATGTTTGGATCACTTGCATTTCTCACTTGACTCTTCTTACGTGGCTTGTTGAGTAGGCCCAAGGATTTTAGGTCTTCCAAGTTCATTCCCCCTTACACTTCCAACCCCAACCTTGTCCCCACACCATCATGATAAGTAGGCTCTTTTACACCATCTTTGTCCATACCAACCATCCCCTCTTTCCTTGTTTGATCATCAATCCTCTTCTTGCTTGTCAGCACATTCTGTTCAAACCCTGACAACGCTTATGGCTAGTTTAACAACCATGGTCCTCCTTGTTAGGTCCCATTTAGCATCTCTTGGATCACTAGATGGCTCATTGAAGATTTCATCTAAGAAATTAGATTACCAAAGCAAACCCTCCTTAGCAATTAGGGGTTTTAGGTGTGTGGCCTTAGCCACTTTTGATCCACTTGCAAATGTTATATAGTATTCCATTTATTGATTCAATGTGATACAATTCAATACTATCAAAGTTTAGGAGGTTCAAGTTGATGGCTATTGATGGAAATGTGATAGTGGCATTGGCCTTGTCAAAGACATTAGTGGGAAGGAATGTACAATCTAGTTTTGAATGGTAGTCGAGGTCAAGTAAGACTGAGCATGGGGTTAGTATGGCTTCAAGGTTTATAACATTTGATTCTCATGGTCTGGACCCTTAGCTCCTAGAGTATGGACATCCTTCAGTAGCTCATTTGCCTTTGGCAGGAGATGTTTAACATGGCTTGCCCCAGTTTGGGAAGGAATTCTAGGCTCATCTTGCTAGCATAGATTGACTTGGTGATGCCTAATGACCAGAAGTCACCAAATGCATAGCTCTTGCCACTCCCACCACCTAATGGAACTACTTCTAATGGGAATCCTCGTAGCTAGAAGGAAATGAGGTCTAGTTAGACATGTGGTAGTTTGATGGACATGGGCTTGATCATTACTTTATTGGTTATTTTTGATATGGTTAGTCTCATGTGTATTAACTATTTCTAGGTTTATTTTATGGTTTGAATCCCCTATAAATATGCCTGGGGGCTTTGTGTCCAATGGATGCAATGTTGGAATTTGATTCCATCTATTTTTAACTTTGTTAATTTAGGTTTCTCATAACAACTTGGTCGGGATTTTTGGTTTGCTCTCCTATATAGTTGGAAGATTATCTTATTCCCTTGAAACTTTTGACTATGTAACTTGGTTTGGAATTCTCCCTGGAAGTAATATAAATGAATTATCTTATCCTAAAAAGGGAAAATAATAATATTTTAAGCCTAATATGTGTTTTTCTCATATAAATGTTTTTCATGTTACTATAGGAGTTAGTTTTATTTTCCATGTTATTATTAAGTCATGTAGTATGTGGGTCCATGTCTCTAACTCTCCATGTAATGTATCGTATGACATAATTTTATATTTCAAAAATGGTAAAGAGGAAGAAGCCAAAGTGAAGTCAAATGTGAATCCTCTAATATCACATATCATGCTTCTCTTCCTTTGGATTATCAAAGGCCTTATGTGGCCATCCCTCTTGTGTTGGAATCACATGACAAACATAGATGGAACATCCTCATAAGTTGAGAACTTAGGTATCCTCTCTTTGTAACTTAGTTGGTGATTAGGTGGATCATTTACAATTATGTTTAAAGCTGAGTGCACTCTTCTCATTTACTATTTATTTGATGTAGGACTCCTCTTCAAACTTAAGACATTCCATTGTAGCATGTATGAAGAAATCATAAAGTAATAGAAGAGAAGAGTTTGCCTCTATCTCATTATCTCATTTTTGCATTTTCTTTGTTTAATATATTTTAATCTCATCTTAACATATCAAATTTTCACCAATTTCAACCTTATGTTAATTTGATATTACTTCTATTATCACTTTAGAGAAAGAAGAAGAAGAAGATCTCGCTAAGATCTTCATTATTTTTCCTTATATATTCCTTGTAGGTTGTAAAAAAAATTACAAGTTGGAGGGATTTTTTGGCCATTCAAAAATACATTAGAGTTAAACAAAAGCAAGTTTTGTTGAAAATTTATTTCAATGCTTGAAGTGATGTGAAGGACTTCAATCCTCAACCATTCAGGCTACTCTTGCTATTATTAAGTTACCATTATTATCCTTAGTCTATGTTGCATTATTTAAGCTCATGTTGGCATCATTTCAAGGTTAATTTTAGATTCCTTATAAAACCAAGAGTTTATCATGAGTTTACCATGACTTGTGGTTTACTTAGAGGTATACCATGACCTAACCATAAGTTGTGGTATTGTAGAGAAGAAAATGCCTCTATTTTGGTAAACCATAACCTCATCCTTACTTGTGGTATTAGAGCATAAGTTAACCATGATTCATGGTCTTGAAAAAAATCCAAAGGAGGCAAGAGGTAAAAGTTTAACATATTTTGTATCAATTATGATCTAATCATGATGTGTGGTCAAGCCACCATGACCATCCCACAACTTGTGGTCAACATTCCATGAGTGCTTCATGATCCATGATTCTAGTCCCAAGCTTTGAGACATACCACAATTTGACCACATCTCGTGGTTCTGAACCACAACTTGACATGATCCATGGTCATAAACCATGAGCTCATAACTACTTGATCATGATCCATTGTAATATACCATGAGCTCACCATGGCTCATTATTTGCCATACCATGAATGAGCCATCACTCATGATTCTAGTTATGATTAAATTTTAAGAAAAATTTTTGGCTGTGACTAGCAATTCTAGAGAGCTAAAAGAGACCTTATTCTACTCCTATCTCCAATAAGAAGCATAAGAGGTAAGAAGATGTCTGATTACTTGGTTCATTAGAGTGATGAAGGGCTTAAGGATATCATATGAGTTCGTGAGTAGAATCTGGGAATATGGGGACTTGATGCTATCTCAAGTGTATTGCTTGCTTGATACAAGTGTCTTTTCAAGAATGAGGCAGATGATGATGACATCAACCCATCTTTCTTATATAATTGTTATTCTTATTATGTTTAGGAATTCTTAGGGCATGTGTGTTATTAATTTATGATATTTTGAATGTATCTATGTAATGTTTTGTAGGTATGGATAGGCAACTACAACCTCCTATGAGTTGTAGCTAGCCACAATCTAGGTGATAGGTTTATTTCAAGCTATAATCAAATGCAACAAGCTAAAATAAAGAAATAAATAATGAGTTTTCTTAAAACTTCATAATGTAAGTGATCAAACCCTAGTTACTTCACAATTTCTTTAGTTTTTCTTAGGTTTTAGCAGAAATTCACAATGTGAGCCATTTTGCATGTAGTTAGATCACAATCATAGAGGAATACAACTCATAGTTGGTTATAGTCTAGGCTAGCAATGAATGGGTGTGAGATGCAACTCCACACACTTAGTCAAAAATATATTTTTAATACAAACCATCACATTGGAAGCCTAATGGTCACATGCAGGATATAAAAGACTAAGAAATTCTTAATTGAGATGCCATGCTAAGCATGAGGTGTCTATCTTAGGTTATGAGCTTGTGACTAAGTCCTATGCATTATAAGCTCTTCCATGAGCATTGTGAGTGATATAGTAAGGGTTATTGTCTTGATGGTCCAAGTACTTATGAATGAGTGATGTGAGAATATGCTTCTTAATTACATTGTCTTTCTTTCTAAGAATAAGGTTTCTTTTCTTTTTCTTGTTCAAATTGGAATAACTATGTGTTCTTTGTGCAATTGAGTTATCACGTTTCCATTTTTAAATGGTGTTATTTTATAATCAATGTGATGTTGTTTTATAACAAGAATATTATTATTGTAATAAAATCCTTAGTGAAAGAATATATTGTAATAATGAGCATGTCTCTTAAGGTGATCTTTGGGGATTTAACCTAAGGTATTCATACATGGTAATTAGAGGTTGGATTAGCATGAAGTTGCGAAGTTGATAAGGTGAGTAACAAGTGCTAGGTAAAGTAGGATAACAATGTGACTAGTCATTCCTTTTGGCTAGATATAGGTCTAACTATGGTGGCAATGTTGAATTACCTTTAAGGAATAGATATCAAAAGAAGAAAACTCTAGGAAACCCTTAAAGCATGACCTAGATACATTAATTTATTTTCATATTTCATTATTAATAAAGTTTCTTTTCATTTCCTTCTACATTTTCCCTATAGTGTTTAATACACATGATGTTGAATGTAATGCATATTTGACATTTATCATGACATTAAAAAATGTGATGTCATAATTGGTAGTAGAGTAAACTATAACTTAGGATAAATTAAAATTAAGAGCTAATCATAATCCAAGAATGAAATATGAGCCATGATCTAGGATGACTTATGAACTATTATAAGAAGTATACCATGTCTAAGATGAATCATGCTCATGGAATGAGTAATGATCCAAGGTAAATTATAACCTATGAACATGTCTTCCTAATGCATCACCTTCTATGGATATAAGTAACTAGACTTTTATTGATTGTAGTATGCACTTTGGATGCTTACATTCTACTTGTCTAAGATGTGAATTTTAACATAGATAAAAAAGTGAATTTAATAATGCCAAATTCAAAGTGATAGTAAGTCATATTTACATATGGAAATACAACTAAAACAATAAAATCATGAAGACAAAGTTCAAACTTCAAGAAAAGTCAAAGACCAAGCCAAGCCAAATTAGCTCATTTGTAACATAGGGACCAAAGCCATGTAAAGTCTATTTGGAATTTTTTGTGATAGAATTTTAATTATTTTCTTTTTAGAAAAAGATTGATGGATAGATGTAATTAGAAAAAGGTCTTAATCTCTCATGTCGCTTGATTTTTTAGCCCAATTTTCCATAGATAGGAAACTTCCATCATATTCTATTATGGCCCCATAATTTGGCTATAAATATAAGAGTGAAATATCATTGTATTGATGTTTTAGTAATATGCAAGAATGAGTTATGAATTTCTCTCAATTATTCCACATTCTTTATTTCACATCCCATTTCATATTCACATCCTAACATATCTATATTATATTTAGTTTTCAATTTTTAACATATCTTTATTTTTTTATCATCTATCATTCAACAATAGTTTTCAACAACTTCATCAATAATTCTTAGATCCACACATCCTCAGTTCATAATCTCCAACAAATTTTCTATATCAATTTCATAATAGATTTGGTCTAGTAGCAAATCTAGAAGTCCAAAAGAGAAATAAGTATTATTCATCAATTTTCCTATGAAATCCAACTCATCCAAACTAATTTAATACTTCAAATTATTCAGCAATCCAAGAAGACTCCAAAAAAAAAGTTCATTTAATTTCAACATCTGAACTTCAAGTTATCTTAATTTTTTAGTTTGACTACAACTCATTGTCAAGTTGTGGTTCAAGTTTCACAAACCATGAGCTCACCATGATTTGTGGTGTTTTAACTTCAAATTATTCACATACCTTGACCTATGGTTCACTAGTGGTATCATACCATGATACCACAATGACTCATGGCCAACTTGTGATGCAAACCACAACTCATAATTATCTCATGGTTATCATTTTTAGATTAGGAAAATTCACCATGACTTGTTGTGCAATCATGTTCCACCACCACAACTTGTAAAACACTCATGTTCAACCACCATTACTTGTGGTAGACTTTTGATTCTATATAATTTATATTTTTGATCATTGAACATCACCATGACTTGTGGAGCCCTCTGGTCCACTCATGGAATTTTTAGTTTTTACTATTTACTATTTTTCATTAGACCTTAAGTTGTGGCTAGCTCATGATCTATCATCATGACTCATGGTAAACTTGTGGTCAAAGATGATGACTCATGTTGTAATATCATGATTTGTGGTATTTTCAAATTTCTCAAATTTCATTAGATTTTTACAAAATTTTAAAGTTTCAATTGAGGGTCCACCTAGCCAAAATTTCATCAATTGGTATAGGAGCAAAGGATGACTTCATGAAAGATCCAAATAAGAATTGTTCATCATATTCAATCATTTTTTATGATAGTCAAAATTTCATCTTATAGTAGAGATTGACAAAATGGTTATTAGATTTAAATGATGTCTAAAACATTATGAAAAAAGGCAGTGATATTCCAAAGACTCTAAACAAACAATTGAGAATAAATTTTAGAAAATTATCAGAGAAGAAGAAATATAAAAAGGAATTATATGTACCTTAGTTTGTGGGAAAATAAGAAATGCAATTTTTAAATTTGAAAACAAGCAAAGAAATATGGTAGCACATCCAAGATAAATATGAAGTCAAGAAGGACATTGATGAAAGTCTATAAAATGTCAAGATAGGCATAAATCACCCAAGATTAGAAATCAGAAAAGAACAAGGTAGGAATGCCAAAACTTAAGACAACAAGAAGAAAGAAAGACAAGAATAAAAATAAGAAATTAATCAAAAATAAAATTTCATCAAGAAATAATCAAAAATCAAATAGGAAGCTTCTAAAAAAAAGATGAGTTTAATATTCAAAACAAACCATGATGGACTAAACAAAATCAAAGTAAGAACTCAAAAATTGGAGGGCCAATACCAAAATAAAATATGTAAGCATTCCTTCATGGTTATTTCCATACGAATAAATAAATATCATCAAACGAGTGGCTACTAGAAATAGATTGAATAAATTACATGACTTCAAGGATTGAAGACTTAAAAAAAGTATCATTTACTAGAGGCCTTAAAAAGCTAGACTTTGAAGATGGAAAGAAGCTCCAGATGCTTAGAACATGTACTATAAACATAAAATTGAAAGATAGAAATCATTTTGAAATCAAAGATGTGTTTTATTTCCCAATTCTTGAAAAATTCCTTCTATTAGTTAGGTAATTAACAGATGATAACTGTAAATTATTCTTTAACAAATACTTATGCATCATTTATGTTGAAAATAATTTGAAAGTCAAATTTAAGAAGTTATCAAATCAGATCTACTGGCTATAATTAGCCACAAAGATAGATAATTTAAAAGATAGAAAAAAACAAAAGGTGCCTACAAAGAATAAAAAGAAGAATGAAGAAATAAAAGACTTAGTATTATTCTTACAAAATTTGTTCAAAGAAGAAGAATAAGCTGTCACCACCATAAAATTAGAAATTAAAGAAATGAAAGAAAAAAAGAAGAAGATCAACTCAACTATGAAAATAAAAGTACTTGCTACCATTCCACTAAAGTAATTAAGGAAGAAAGAAGATAATACAAAGCAAGTCATAACTATTGAAGCACAAAGTTAGCAAAAAGAACTTCACCCAAGAAAATCCATAATCAAGAACTCCAAAACTATTAAAGATTGATTAAACACAAAGACAAGCTACAACAACTGCAAAGTGCATCCTAAAGATATGAATTTCATGATAGACAAAGAAGTAAATTTAATAAGCCCAAATTCAAATTGATAGAAGGCCATAGTTACATATGGAAATATAATAAAAATAATCGAAAGCATAAAGACAAAGTTCAAATTTCAAGAAATGTCAAAGATTAAGCCAAGTCAAATTAGCCTTATAAATTCTATTTGGAATTTTTTGCCACAAAAGGTAATATAGGTATTTTCATTATTTTTCTTTTTAGAAAAAGATTAAGGAACCAATATAATTAGAGAAAGGCCTCTTGTCTCCTAATTTTCTAGCACAATTTTCCATAAAATAAGCTAGTCACATCATATTCTATTATGACTCAATCATTTGGCTATAAATATGAGAGCAAAATATCATTATATTGATGTTGTAGAAATATGGAAGATTGGGTGATGAATTTCTCTCAATTTATTCCACATTCCTTATTTCACATGTTATTTCATATCCACATTCAAACATATATCCATTAAAATTAGTTTTCAATTTTCAATATCTTTCTAATCCAATTTTTTCTCATCTAACATTCAATAGCAGTTTTTAACAACTTCATAAATAATTGTAAGATTCACACATCGTTAGTTCATGATCGCCAACATCTCCAATAAATTTTCTACATTAGTTTCATCATAGATATGGTCTAGTAGCAAATTTGGTTGTCCAAATGATAATAAATTTGGATTTTTTAATTTTCCCACGAAATCTAACTTATCCAAGTCAATTTAACATTTCAAAGTGTTTAGCAATTCAAGATGACTCCAATAAAATAAATTTCTTTCAATTCTCACATCAGAATCTCAAGTTATCTTAGTTTTTAAATTTTACCATGACTCATGGTCAAGTCATGGTATTATAGGTTTCATAGACCATAAACACACAATGACTCATGGTATTCTAGTTTCTAGATCTTCACTTAACATAATATCACCATGAGTTGTTGCCACTCATGGTGCAAACTATAACTCATGGTTACCTCATGGTTGTCATTTCAACTAAGGCAAATATTTCATGACTCATGGTGCAATCATTGTCTATTATCAAAACTCATGGGACACTCATGATTATTCACTATGGCTTATGGTTCTCTATAATTTATATTTTCAACTATTGAACATCATCACAACTTGTCGAGCCCTCATGGTCTACTCATGGAATTTGTAGTTTTTACTATTTACTATTTTTCATTAGACTATAACTTGTGATTCATCACCATGATTCATGATCATAGATCATGACTCATGTTGTAATATCATGACTCAAGGTATTCTTAAATTTTTATTATAGTTGTTTAGAATTCTAGAGTTTCAATTGAGGGTCCACCTAGGTGAAATTCTATTAGTTTGTACTAGATCATACGAATAAAAGATCAGTAAGGTACGTCAAGTGAAAGAGATTCTAGTAAGATAAAAGATAAGGCTCATGCTACGTACCACTTACCTTTTTTTATTATGACAAATTTTCTCCTAGTTAAGCAAGGATCCAAATTATTAGATGCTAATTTAGGAATGTCACTTAAATAGTCCTTTGTGTCTCACCATAAGGTTTACAACCCTTTCCCAAAGTATTCTAGGACCTTGCCTTGTTATTGAGTTCTTTGATTAGTAATCCTTCTAAATACACAATTTCCTAATATAGTACTAAGCATAATATCCCTAACCTATCTAAGTTTGAGTTACTAATAATTCCATAGTGATGAGCGACGAGGCACACCTACCCCCAACCATACAAATCACAAGCGTTCATATGCAAGGTCAAATTCCGTAGACCTTAAGTTCTCAATTTCACTCGTACTAAGACATGGAATCTAATTGTGACAATCATTGTCTTCTTGTGGAGCTTAATTGTATGGTTAAATATAATTGAGGCACATGATTTTTATTATTTTATATTTTATTTATCTATGATTAAAAATAGGTTGAAACATAATTTATAATCAATTTAACTTAATGTAATTATTGATCAATGACTAACTATCCTAACATAAGCATCCGGTCCCACTTTCTGTGCACATGTTGAACATGTATAATGCTACTAGGTTATCAAATGTGAAGCATTGTTGGGGGAACCAAGAATCATATGCATGCTCGAAGCATTCATACTTATGTGCTTAATTAATTAACTGCTATTGAATCTAATTAGCTTATGTTAGCTTAATTACTTGAAAGCATTAAAGGAAATTGCATGAAACATAAAATGCATGAATAAAATATTTAAGTTAGCCAAGGTACTGTAAAGTTTGATTAGAGAGCTCATCTTTATTTTCACACACACTTTCGTGGTTAGGTACAATGGTTCTTGAACAAAGATCTATACACTTAATGACTCCTGCTGTAGGCACTTTGGAAAATATTCTAACTTTGGAGAAAACAAATTGCAATAGCTTCACTATGCTATGGAAAAAACTACATCAAAATCATGTGTCCAAGTACTATATTTATAGGCCAAGATATACCTTGCGATATTGGATATTTGACAGGTATTTGATATCGAGGCTCTGATATCGTGTATTTGATATTGGAGTACAGCTAAACATGATTCATCATACCCCCATGACTAAATGAAAACTCATCCTTAGGTGAACAAGAAGAGGAACAAGTTTCTTACAAAATATTGGGCAGGTATGGGATTATTGACTGACATACAAACTGACTCAGATGAAATAAATAGACTCTAAGTGCCTAAGTATACAGATATACAATCTTTTACAAAATTGGATGTTCATGATAATAGAATGGAACACCTTAGACAAAACTGACATCCAACTTCTGTGGTAGCTAAAGAGCAAGGGAGAAGATCCAACGATCATGAATGACCCTCGTCGCATGGTGCTACTACTTCTTCCTTAGTGAAGAGAATTTTGCTTCTAGTCCACGCTTCGCACTACAATCACAACAAAACCGTGGATTAGTGTGCAATGTATAACATATAACTTTTAAGTACCTTGTCTTGTCGGTGGTTACACTTGGCTAGGTTGTGATTATGGTGGATTGAGTCTATTAATACTGTTAGTAGAAAAACTGAAGAATAAGGTGAAATGGATAAGCATTCCATTAAAGTCTAAAAAGTTTAAACATGATGAAATGCTTGAAGAGGTTTAAGAATTTACAATAATAAAAGAGGATGTCATTAAAAATGTTATGATGATATGCACAATTGGATGTCATTGATGGGGTACACAAAAGGATTTGATTGTNCATGAAATTGGCAATGAGGTGAGACATAGAAAGCATAGATGGATGAGATAGAGAGTGGAATGGAGTTCCTGATTAAGATCACATGAAGTCCCTTGTAAATTTTGTGGTTAAATGACTTGATAAAATCTATCCTTAATCCAAACCAAAATCGAGCATGTTCAGTGACATCACATCACCATTCTAAGACTAGTCCATGCCCTTGAGACACAAGAGTGCTCCGACGAAACAACCACCGTTCCTTATTAAAGAACAAAAGAAAACTAAGAAGTGAGAAAGGGCTTTAGTTAGAGGGAACCTTTAGGGATGGGTAAGATGTCTTTCTAGTCCCATAACTAGTGCTTGTAGTTTGTTTATTTTGTCTAAAAGGTGTGCTTTGAATTTCCATTATTATTTTTTGAATGGAAACCACACCATGCAAAGATTTATTTAACTTCCTTTTATTGGTTGACATAGAACGATAAGAAATCCATGAAAACAAACATGCACCCAAGTAAGTAGAAAGGCACAAAGAGTATCAAATCCCCTTGAGGTCACACCATGTTCAAACCTTTGAATCCTTTCCAAATCCATAAACTACCAAGGTCACAAATTCACTAAAGTTTTATTAATGAAAAAGGGATTGCACATTTCTAGAACAAGGAAAGCCATAGAGTTTGTGGATGGGTGGATGTTGTAAACTCACTGCATGTTGCATGAAAAAGAAACCATGTCCTAATCATTAGTAACAAAATTCAAAGCTAGAATCTAGACACCAACAATCAAATAACCAAATAGCACATGCCCACATCAATTAAATCACACTGTACCCAGTTGGCAATAAGACATACCATTATTAAAACATAATATGAAAATCATATCCAAATAAAGGAAAATATACAAGAAATTATAAAATAGTTAAGAAAAATAAAATGTACTAATGATGTTATAAAACAAAAATATTGAATAATTAATAACATAAAAAAAGGTGTAAGATAAATAATGTGTACAAAAATCTATGAAAAATAACAAGGTGTAAAATAAAAACATGTAAAATAAAAATATGAAAAATTGAGGAGCTGCTTATATGGTTAGCATGGATGGCCATATCCCCCAAAATTATGTTAAAAGGAGGAGATCTTAAAGATTGATTGTGGTTGTCCATTCGATGAGGTGTTGGTTGTACTAGCTTGCTTAGGTTCATTGAAAGGTTTGACTTCTTGTATGTTGACTAGTTGTTTCTTGTCTAGGCTCTCAAGTTTGTAGATCATCATGCCCCTAGAAGAAAAAGTTTCGTAAATGATGTAAGGTCTTTTCCACAACATTTGAAACTTAGTTCATTAAGGTAGGTGTGTGGGGTTCCAATAGAGGACCTTATCTCCTAGTTGAAATTTGACTTTCCTAATTCTAAGGTCATGGCACTTTTTGTTGAATGCCTTGTGCAACTTGTTGGATGATAGTGTCACCAATTAGTTTTCATCTAGCAAGTTGAGATTCATTAATCTTTCTTTTTGTGCTAGACTTAAGTCAAGGTCAAGGTCACAGGTTGTTGAAAGTGTATGGAGCTTGGATTGAATAAGAAGTGTTGGTAATTTTCTGTACACCAGTTCATAGGGAGAATAGCCTATAGGAAGTTTCCATGTTGAGCGGTAGGCCTAGAGGGCATCATTGAGTTTTGTGCTCTAGTCTCTTCTATATTTACTAATAGTTCTTGTTAGAATCTTTATGATTTCCCTATTGGTAATCTTAGCTTTACCACTGGCTTTGGGATGGTAGAGTGTTATTAGTTTATGCTCAACCCCTAGGCATTACATAAGCATTCGAAAGGTAGTGCCTGTAAAATGAGTTTCATTATTAGAAATTAATGCATGTCGCACATGAAACTTGTTTACAACATTCTATTGTACAAACTAAGTAGCAGTAGAAGATGTATAGTTAGTGACGGTTGTTACTTTTACCCATTTTGATGTACACCTTTCCATTTGTCATGGGAATGATGTGATTCATGAAATCAATGCCCTAGATGTTGAAGCATTTCATTGGTTGGATCCATTGTTGAGGTCCATCCATTTGAGTAGTCATTCCACCATCTCATTGGTAGCATTCACAAGAGTGGACAAACTAGTGAGCATCCTTGATTTTAATGGCTATGCATCTCCTAACATAAGGGCCTCCATAAGGACCCTCATAAGCATCCTGGAGAACACCTAGCTAATTAGCATTAGGGACACACCATCAAACCAAGCCATCGACACACACCTTATAGAGGTGTCCATTGATCTCCATGAAGCATTTCACTTGGTGAAGAAACTATTATTTCTTTTGTTGGTCTAACCCTTGTGGCATCTTTTGAGTGAGAAGATAGGTGAGAATGCTATCATACCATTTAGGCTCATTGGGCAATTGTTCAATTATAGCCTTGGCAAAGAGGAGTTCATTAAGAAATAGATTAGATAATGGGCTTTCTACATCTTTGCTATCCCATCACAATTGAGACATGTGGTCAACGATCACATTCTCAATTCCCTTTCAATCTACCATCATAAGATCAAATTCTTGTAAGATCACCAGCCACTATATGATATGGGGGATCATAGTTGGGTTGTTCATTAAGAAGCGAATGGCGCTATGGTATGTGTGCACAACCACTTTGTATCCAAGCACATAGTTCCTGAACTTCTCGAGCGCAAATACCACTGCCATCAATTCTTTTTCTAAGTGATGTAGTTTAGCTGTGCATCCATAATGCTTTAGCTTGTGTAGTGGATGTAGTATGGACATTTATTATCATCCATCTATGTAAGCATAGCTCCCAAGGCATAATTTGATGCATCTGTCATAACATAAAATGGTCTTGACCAATTGGGTGCTTGTAGAATTAGAGTTTCTACTAGTTTCTCCTTTAGTTGTTGAAATGCTCTTTCACATTTTGTGGTCTAGACAAATGGAGCATCTTTCTTTGTCAGCTCAACCAACGATTTTGCGATCTTAGAGAAATTCTCTATGAATTTCCTGTAGTAGTCAATGTGTCCAAGAAATGATTGAACATCTTTGATGGTTTCTGGTTGGCGGGTAATTCCTTGGATGACCCTTATTTTTTCAGGGTCTACTTCAATTCTTGCTTGTGAGATTCAGTGCCCTAATACAGTGCCCTCCTAGACCATCAAATGATTTTTTTGCCAATTGAGTTGTAGATTTTTTTCAACACATCTTTTCAGTACTTACTCAAGGCAATTCAAGGCTTGCTCAAATGTAGCTCCATAGGTGGAAAAGTCATCCATGAAGTCTTTTGCACCACTACTAATTTTTTATTGAAAAATGTTTAAGACTAAGCGTTAGAAGGTGCTAGGGGAATTGCATAGATCAAAAGGCATCTTGCGAATGCAAAAGTCCCCCAAGGACTTGTGAATGTTGTTTTCACATGGTCCTCTAGTGCAATGTAGATTTTCTTATAGCCACTATAACCATCTAGAAAACTGTAGTAGCAATCCCCAGATATTGTGTCTAATACCTAACCAATGAATGGAAATGGAAAATGGTCCTTGAATGTTGCCATATTTAGTAGCCAAGAATCAATGCAGACCCACTACTTGCCTTCTTTCTTTAGCATAATCACGAGTGGACTAAGCCACTCACTATCCACAATGCGATAGATGAACCCTGCCTTGAGGAGTTATTTAATTTCCTCCTTGATGATCTACTTTAATTTGGGATTCAATCACCTCTATGGTTACCTCTTTGGCTTCATGGCTAGGTTGGTGTAGACACGATGCTAGCATATCCGAGGATCAATCCCTGTGAGTTTAGGATATGACTAAGCAAAGGCTACTGGCCATTTTTCAACCACTTTCAACAACATATTTTTCTATTTTGAAGCAAGATTTACATTCATTATGATTGGCTTTCTATTTTTTAAGAACACATATTCCATGTTGGCTGGTAGAGTTTTTAATTCAAGGGGCTCTTGCTTGAGATTTTTAGGAATTTCCAATTCTCCCCAATAGGTATCATCATTTGCATTATAAGAGAGTTGGTGATGAACTTACTCTAGTTCATCCATGCCTATGACATATGCATATGTTAGGCTCTTAGTCGATTCCATGCAAAGTGTGCTACTTTCAATATTGGGGGTTAACCACTAGGTGCCCTCTTGTTTTGTGGCTATTGCGTACAAACACCTTTGAATTTCTGCTTCTGGTGCATACTTCTTACATGTAGAGATGGATGCTCATTTAACAAACTAGAGTTTCTACACACAATTACAGCCTATATCGTTGTACATGATGCATGGAACTCACTTCTTCTTGATCTTTCTAAATGCATTTTCCTTAGATATTTCCAGGGAAAGATCTCTGGTGTCCATTTTTGCATCAATAGTGCTTAGACATGCCCTTTCCATGATGATTGGAAAGTCCCCTTTGTAGTTTTCCATCTTGATTACTAGGAAATTAGCAGGATAAGAGCATCCATAGATAGTAATTACAATGTCTTTCACCAGTCCCAATGGAATAGTGATGGACTAGTTTGCCAATTCTAATTTGGTATTGCTCTTCTTAAGAGGAGGTAGGTTCCATGTAGTATACATTTTATGAGAAATCAAATTGACATCGGAGCCTAAATCAAGGAGAGCCTTACATGGTTCATTCCCAGCAATCTACAAATAAATCAAAGGACTTTTAGGATCAGCTAATTTCCTAGAAAGGTTGCCAACATGAATCCAATCAAGTACAGCATGAGTTAGCATAAAAGTATGGATTCGGGATGGGATTTTATTTAAAGGGGGCTCGAAGGGATTAGGTGTAGAGAGAGGTGGAGGAATAAGGTTGCTAATCACATTTGTATGTGAGGGCTTAGGGGGACTATTAGATAAAAAAAAGGTCTTTTCTTTGATCGAATGTTTAAATCACTTGATTGATGAACCAGTTGTAGATTTACAGACCTAGTAGCATTGTGTTGTTGCGATTGAGCTGGTAGTTCACCCTACATAGATGGAGCAAGTAGTAGCTCTATTAAGGATGGAGGGAGATGTGCAAGAATAGGAGAAGGATAAGGATAAAAGGTGGTATCCCTACTTGTATGTGGAGAATGAGTTTGATAATAATCAAGAGGGTAGTAGTAAGATTCAAAAGTAGAGACGTGACTAGAAGAGTCACGTGGAGACAGAGGTTACTGAATGTAATCCCCATATGGTTCAGGTTGTTTATAAGGGTATTACTGCCTTGGTGGTGTCAATGCCCATGATTATGGTTGCTACCACTGTTGGTACTACTCATATGGTTGTGGTGAAGTTCTACTTAGATAATATTGTTGTTGCTAGTGAAACTACCTAGAATTGCCTTGAGGATAAAGTAGTCTTCTGGGTGTTTGCCTTTGTGCTAGTCATGGATTTAGGGCGTTCACCCTAGACTCCTATAAGTGTGACAGAATGATAACATCCCTTAGGATGTTCATAATGATAGTTGTCACACCCATCATCTTCATCTAATTCGGTTCTTGCAACTTCCTCTATTATAGTAATCTTTCCCTTACCTCTTTGATTGGCATGTTTAGCTTCCTTGCGCCTCCTATGCTCATGATCACTACCTTGTTCTTTGGACTCTTCAATAATTTTTAGGATAGCTTGACATCTACTATCGATGGAGGTCCATAACTGATCAAACTTGTTCATAATTTCAAATTGAAATTTTTGAAGTGACAAGCTTTTTCTATTTACCATCTCATCAAGTGATGATTCTTCCTCACTATCACAAAATTAAACCTCCCTCTTGTGAATGGAAGGATTATGATTGTACTCTTTTGCACTTTCTCGCTTCCTCAAATCCCCTTCTTTTTTCGCTAACTACTCAATCAATCATTGAATATGATGGGCTCTTAATTCTAACAATCACCCTTGGGCATAGACACTAAGAGTTCTCCTTGTTTTTGATTAGAGCCCATCTACAATGTGGCAAAGTTACTCCTATTAAGAATAATCATGGCCAGGACATCTATGCAATAAGGAATAGTATTGGCCGATGGTGCCATCCAAGGGTTCATGTGTCCCTTGTTTCCATCCTTGGATTTGCCTCCTCAAGTTGGACACTTGAGAGTACATTTGATATTTTTCATTGAACAATTTAAGTATTATACTTCATCATTTGATAGATTCTAGTTCTAAGGACTAGTACAAGTTCTCTACTTATTTAATGAGTGTTTTGGGGAACAACTTAAGTTTTTGGCACTCATTTTCTATATTTTGCAAGACAAATGCATCTTGAAAAGCTTGGAGATGGTTCTACATATCTAAGTTATATCCCCATTCGAATCTAAAGATATTGTTCATGTCTAGCCTCTTGATTTTACTATCCTTTACATGCCTTATGGGAATCCTCATTACCTCGAGCATGCTTCGAGTAAACAAGCAAAGGATCATCAAGGCCATGATTCTGATGCCTACGATGCCCTTTGCTACCCCTTCATTCATGATAGCAGGTCTCTCTTGAAAGCCTATGCCCCTAGTGTTGACTTGTTCGATGGTCCCTTCAATCATTTTGGTCTCATTGGTCACTTCCATCATGATCATGCCCCCTATAGTTGTGGTTAGAGCTAGAAGAGGAAGAAGATGATGAAAAAGGTCAAGAGAAAGGAAGACTAGCACCATCATGGTGCCTGCTACCCCCTCTTTGGCAATCATGACCAAGATCATGATCAGGTTTTTTGTTGACATCCCTGCCCTAACTTGCCTCCTTGGATCCCCCTTTGTTGTTTGATTCTTTCTTGCTAGAATTTATATTATGAATCATGGATTGCAGGTTCTAGTTTTAACCTCCTTCACCAAAGTCAAAAAGAGGAATTTCGTCAAATGGAAAATCCCCATAGAAGGGTTCTCCACCATCTTTGTGGTATGGTAGGTATGGGGAATTAGTGAACCACTTTCCCTTCACAGATTTATAGTGTTGCTCTAATTAGCGATTCCTTAGAGGTTATGTATTAATGGGATCATAATTCCTAGCATTAGTATTTTGCACAATGTACTCAGTATGAAGTTCCTGAGGCCCAAACGCACAAGATTTTGGTGGAGCATCGCAAGAATAGCTCGATTTGGCAGCAACACAATGTTGTCCTTCATGTCACACCATTGTAGCAGTTCATCCTAGTGTAGGATGAACGTGAAGTTGGGTACATACTCATTAGGATGAGCTTATACCACTTGATATTGTTGGGCACTTGCTGATTCATGTCACTAGACTTGGGTGGAGAATTCCTTCTATGAGAAGAAGACATATTGTATTAGAAAATAAAAATGCAATGTGCATCTTACAATTGTTGTAGTAATTTTTAAGACATGATATGACTCTAAGGCTCATTCTAACGATCTTGGATAAATTTCCACTAAGTTCTTGATAGTGCACGTAACAACTAAAGGTCCCCAACAATGGTGCCAATGATGAGTGATGAGGTACCCCCTACGCCCACCCATATGAATCACAAGCATTCATGCATGATCTAGTTGAATTTTATAGACCTTAAGTTCTCAAAGACATTGGTTGTAAGATGTGGAATCTAATTGTGACAATCTTTGTCTTCTCAACTATACTTATGGAGCTTAATTGTATGGTTAAGTATAATTGAGGCACATGATTTTTATTATTTTATATTTTATTTATCTATGATTAAGAATAAGTTGAAACATAATTTATAATCAGTTTAACTTAATCTAATTGCTGATTAATGACTAACTATCCTAACATAAGCATCCGATCCCACTTTCCATGCACATCTTGAACAGATATAACATCGGGTTACCAGATGTTAAGCATTGCTAGGGTTACCAAGAGTCATATGCATGCTCGAAGTAGTCGTACTTATGTGATTAATTAATTAACTGCTATTGAATCTAATTAGCTTACTTTAGCTTAATTACTTAAAAAAGCATTAAAGGAAACTTCATGAAACATAAAATGCATGAATAAAATATTTAAGCTAGCCAAGGTGCTACAAGGTTTGATTAGAAAGCTTATCTTTATTTCTGCACATACTTCTGTGCTCACATACAATAGTGCTCAAACAAAGAGCCATACACTCAATGAATCTGGCTGCTAGCACTTTGGAAAATATTCCAAGTCTGGAGAAAATAAACCATAAGAGCTTCGCTATGCTATGACAAAAGCTATATCAAAATTGTGTGCTGAAGTGCTATATTTATAGGCCAGCATATACCTCATGATATCGAATATTCGACATCACATCTTGGGGTTTGATATTGGGTATCCAATATCGAGGCTTTGATATCATGTATCCAATATCGAAGCACATATAAACATGATTCATCACATAGAAATCAATTGTAGAATCCCATTAGATTAACACAAGAAAGTGAAGCGAAACATAGATCCCCTTCACTTGACTAGTAAAGGTCATTCATAAGTGATTGGTAGGAAAATTGATATTTGTAAGCTAATAATGAGGTAAAATACCTAGCTAACATTTTTTATTAGAGCTAGAAAAACTAAGCTTGATAGTACTTGGACCTTTACCTCCTAAATCTAGTCTACAAGCCATCTAAATAAAGCCAATTCTAAAAAATAGATAACTGCAGTTTTGTAAAACCATGAAAATTTAACTCACTTTTCATGCCTTGAAACCATGTTTAGTACATAAAGCTTGTCAAGATGATTTGAATGATAATCATTTCATCTTAATTGAACTCACAATTAGGAAGATATCAATATGTAAAGTTTTTCATAATGCATGTAAAAATTAATTAAGTAAAAAAATTTGGAACCAAGAATGAAACACATGACCTCTTTAATAATTATGTATTATTAATTATTCAATTAATTTAAAATCAAAAATAAAAATATTCAATTAATTTAAACTTAAAATTCTAAAGTAAAACTAATACTAATAATAATTATTATTGAAAATAAAAAATAAAGCCTCAAAAAAAGTAAAAAAAAAAAGAAAATCAAAGCTCAAGGGCTATGTAGGACTTGTTGTCAAGGCCACGTTGGTCTTGTCCTAAAGGCCATGTAGGTCCTAAGTTTAGGACACATGGTAGGCACCAACCATCAAGGTTCTTTTTTTTCCTAAATCACAAAAACACAACATGTGCATGCTTGTTAGGCCAACATAGGCAGCAAGCAGTAGCATGCTTTATAGGCTTCTTCTTCCATTCTCATCCAGCATCATCATCCTTGTTGTCTATCCATTTTCATCCTCCGTTGCTTACCTATTCTTGCATGAAATATGTGATCACAATTGCAAAGACAAATCTCACCAACCACTTAATTGTGTCATTATTGGCATTATTACAACTAACATGCCCTTATTTTGTTACTCAAGATGAAGTCCTTCCTTATTTTTTGATCATAGTTATGGTTATTGCTATGTTTTACTCAAGTGTTCTTTTCTTCTCCTTTTTCTTCTCTACTTTCTATTTTTAGTTTTGTTCATAATAGCATAAATATACTACTCCTTTATACATTTTTGTAGCAACCAATAAGAAGAACTCTATATTCTCCTAATTTTATATGGTATAGAAGTATGGATTGATTGCTCACACACTAGTTAATCATCATGGCAGTCTTGAGGGAGAGGCCATTACACTACATTCTTAGTAACTCAGATAGGCTAGGAGACCAATTAGTCATACACTTACTCAAGGGGACTAACTATTCTACATGGAAACATGTAGTTACCAATGATTTAGTCTTAAAGAACAAAATTATCTTTGTGAATGGCACACTTTCGAAACTAGCTAAAGGAGACCTAGATGAAGAAACCTAGATCACCTGTAACTCTATGGTAATGTCCTGGATCCTCAAATCACTCAATGAAGAACTATATGATAGCATTGTTTATCATGATATGACAAGAGGAATGTAGGTGGAATTAGAGGAGAGATTCTCCTAGGGAAGTGGACCAAGAATTGAAGAAATCAAGCATGAGATTGTTAATACATGACAAGGTGAAATGACGATTTCAACGTACTATGTGAAGATGAAGGCTTATTGGAACATTTAAATGGTTTTTCAAAGCCTCATGGTGCATCTTGTAAGGGGTGCACTTGTGGTGTAGCTATTAGAGAAAAAGAATAGGAGAGACTCCATCAATTTCTCATAGGATTGAATGAAGTGTTTAGCATCATGAGATTGAATATTCTTTGCATGGAGCTACTACCCAGTCTATCAGATGCTTATTCCTTGCTAACCTCAAAGGAAGTCACCATTGGAAAACACCAAATCAATGAACCAACAGCCTTCAAAGTCAACATGAAAAAATAAAAACAACAAGTGAAGAGGCCTAAATGTGACCATTGCAACAAAATTAGACACATGAAGGAGTCTTGTTTTGAGATTATTGGCTATCCACAAAATTGGCAAGGAAAGTGAAAAAACAAGCATGCTACTCATGTTGCTTTGGAGACCAAAGAAATCGTACAGACTCAATAGAAAAGGAACCTCACCCAAGAGTAGTATAACAAGTTATTATTGTTGCTGGCTAAGGAGAATCATATCACTTCTACAATTAACTTTATTGGTAATATCAATTCCACTACCTGGGTTCTTGATAATGGAGTATTTGATCATGTAATATCATATGCAAAATTGTTAAAGAATGTCATTAAACCTCTTTTACTAATTAAAGTTGTCTTGCCTAATGGAGATCAAGCAGAAGCAAAGTTAATTGGTGATGTAGAGCTAAATGAATTTTTTTTGCTCAAAAACATCATATGCTTTCCTAATTTCAATTGCAATTTGATCTCTATTAGCAAATTGACATAACAACTAAGATGTTCTATTATGTTTTCATAAAATGAATGCATCATATAGGACCTTACCAATAGGATGTGATTAGATCTGGTAAGCAGAGAGGAGGGCTCTACCAATAGAATGAGGGATCAAGTCAAAAGATCTATGTAACTAAGTCTAATATACAAGCTGGTTTGTTTCATCAAAGATTAGGGCATTTTCCTTTATCTAGAATAAAGGATTTTCAAGACGTTTTTGTTTTCAAAAAATAAGGAGAGGCCAAGGCCTTGTGATGTTTGCCACCATGTTAAAAAATGTTAAAAGAAATTTCCTATTGGAAATAATAAATGAATAAATAGTTTTGATTTGGTTCATATTAATACTTGGGATCTTTATCATTCCAAAACACATCATGGCTACTCATATTTTCTTACAATTGTTGATGATTATTCTAGAAGCATCTAGATTTACTTGATGAGACAAAAATCTGAGGCACCAATATTATTTGAGCACTTTATTAAACTAGTCAAGGTGTAATTTGGAAAGTAAGTCAAACAAGTTTGATCTAATAATGCATTAGAGTTTGTCTTTGGAAGCTTCAGACAAATTGTAATCAACCAAGGAATACTTCATCAAACTACATGTCCTCATTCACCTCAACAAAATGATGTAGTTGAGAGAAAACATTGTCACCTCCTTGAAGTTGCTCATGCCTTAAAGTTCTAGTCCAACATTCCACTACACTATTGAGGTAAGTGTATTATGATTGTAGCATGACTGTAGCATATTTGATTGATGTAATGCAAAGTGAGTGTCTTGATTGAAAAACTCCTTATGAGTTGCTTTTTTGAGAAATATCAACATATGAGCACTTACGCATGTTTGGGTGCTTATGTTAATGTTTACATCAAGCTAAAGCCACATGATAAGTTCAAAGCTAGGACTCAAAGGTATGCCTTTCTTGGTTACACAAAGGGTGAGAAGGGGTATAAGGTTTTAGAGCTTGAGACCAAGATGATCCTTGAATCATGAGATGTGATCTTCTATGAAGACTCTTTTTCCATTCAAAACAACATTCAGAGAGAGGCAAATCATTCCCAAATGTCTCACAATATCACAATTCATCAAAATGATGAAGAGATAGAAGATGATGAGGATTTGGAAGAAAATGAGGAAAATATGCTTGTAGTAGATGCCATGCATGAAGAACTTATTAACAAGATAGGGAGGCCAATTCGAGAACATTGAATTAAAACATATCTTCATGATGATGTGCTCAATGTCAACACTGAACCCAAGCCACCCTCAGGTCAAATTGATTTGATGAAACCTGAGTTATCCAAGTTTATGAAACCTGAGTATGAAGGTACATCCAAAACTGAATCTTTATTTGGAACTACTGATGCTTTGATGACTCTTGCTAGACATGCATGTACCATTGAGAATCCAAATAGTATACCAAATTTATTCCTTGACCCCAAGAATTTTGAGGAAGCATCACAACACTTTGAGTGAAGAGATGCCATGAAGAAAGAATTGAAAGCACTTACTGATAACTAGACATGGAGTATTGTTGAGTTGCTAAGAGAAAAATGAGCAATTAGTTCAAAATGAATGTTCAAAATCAAGCATAAACTAGATGGTACAGTAGATAAATACAAGGTTAGACTTGTTGCCAAAGGCTGTAGTTAAATTAAATAAGAAGATCATAATGAGACTTTTGCTGCTGTGGCAAAATTTGCTTTTATTAAATGTCTCATTGTAGTTGCTACCACCAACAGATGGGATCTACACCAACTTGATGTTAACAATGCATTCTTGAATGGGGACCTTGATGAAGAAGTATATATGAAGCTGCCTCAAGGGTTTTACAATAGAAATAATAAGCTTGTTTGTTGACTGCACAAGTCTCTATATCATCTTAAACAAGCTTCTAGATAGTGGTTTGATAAGCTCTCTAACTCCTTGCTTTCTTATTATTTTCATTAAAAGAATTTGGACTATTCTCTCTTTGTCATGAATAAGGGAAACGACAAGCTTCTTATGTTGGTCTACATTCATAAAATTTTGTTAAGGGAAACAACAATGAAAAGTGCATCCAATTCAAATGGTATCTCCAAAGACAATTCCAAATCAAGGATTTAGGTGCATTAACATATTTTCCTAGTTTGGAGGTGAAGTAAACCAAAGATGGT
The DNA here is from genome assembly GCA_015680685.1 of Gnetum montanum. Taxonomy (NCBI): domain Eukaryota; kingdom Viridiplantae; phylum Streptophyta; class Gnetopsida; order Gnetales; family Gnetaceae; genus Gnetum; species Gnetum montanum. The sequence continues at coordinate 259,209 of MNCI01005374.1, read as the reverse complement.
GTTTACTTGAATGAAAGGAAGTATGCTAAAGATATTTTTGGAGAAGTGGATGTTTAGCACATGAGGAATGTTGATACATTGATACCACAATAGCATGGTCTTTCGGTAGATGAAGAAGCATGTCTTCCTAACGGTTGAGAATATAGATGGTTTATTGCTAGGCTTCTTTACTTGACTTTGACTTGCCTAGACTTATCCTATGAAGTACACCTTCTTAGCCAATTCCTTCAACATCCTAGGGAGTCATACATGAATATGGCTAAATGTGTCATTTGGTACATAAGTGGAACAACATCTGATGAGCTCTTCTATCCAAGAAATAATGATATTGTCTTGAAGGCTTATTGTGATGTAGATTTGGATGCATGTCCAACAATGCAATGGTCCACAATGAGATTCATTGTTTTTCTTGGTAATGCCTCCCTAACATGGCATTCAAAGAACAACCTACCATTTTCCTTTCATCGACTGAGGCCAAGTACCATGCTATGACCAAGATAAGAAAGGAGGTAGTCTGGTTAACTGCTATACTCAAAGACATGCTTGTTGAGGTTCCAAGGCAAATTCCTTTACATTGTGATAATCTATCTATAATGTGCATCACCACCAATCTAGTTTTCCTTAGTGGACAAAACATATTTAAGTGGATTGGCATTTTGTTCATCAAAAATATGAAGAAAAGTTATTGAAGTTCATCTTTGTGTCCTCTTATTCTTAGCTTGCAGACATACTCGCCAAAGGTCTTGGTCATGTTCAATTTCACACCATCTTGCATTCGATTGGCATTGGCAACACTGATCGTCAGCTTAAGGGAGGTAATGATGTTTACTATGTTAGCAAGATTTGATGTGTTTCTCTACCACATTAGCTTGAGGAAGCCTCTTGTGTGAACTATGTGGTCACGGTTGCAGAGCCAAATCTTGCCAATCATTTGATTGTGGCATTCTTTGCATTGTTACAACTAACATGCCCTTATTTTGCTACTCAAGATTAAGACTTTCTTTATTTTTGGATCATAGTTATGGCTATTACTATGTTTTACTTAAGTTTCCTTTTTCTTCTCTACTTTAAATTTTTATTTTTATTCACAATAGCATAAATATGCTACTCCTTTGTACATTTTTGCAACAATCAATAATAAGAATACTATATTCTCCTAATTTTATACCTATTATGGTAGACATTAGGTAGGTAGGTAGACACACACACACACACACATATTAGCTATTGGTGGTCCCTAACATTTGGATGTGACCAACAACTTCAAATTATCACCGACACCACAATTCTACATCTTCTAGCCATGACAATGTTTGTGCACCTTGACAATAAAATTCAAAATGCCCATCAACTATGGGAAAGGTTGGGTTTTGGCCTGGGGAACATAAAATAACCCTTAATGAAAATATTTATGCATTTTATTAGCATTTGATAACTTGATCAAATGGTTAGATAGTCCATGTGTAAAACTTGACTCTTTTTTATGGTCATAGGTTCCAAGTTAAAATTTAATTTTTAATATTAATTTTATTAAAGTAAAAATTTAAATAAATTGATTGGAAGTTATGGTTGTTTCTAGAATTGCTACAATGTTGTTCCAAGCTTTTGGTTACATTTTACTTTGACCATAAGTTATGATTACGTTGTGGTTTTCTCACCGCAAGTCATGGTAAGGTTGTAGTTGCTTGACCATAGGTCGTAGTAATTTCTATTAATGGAGACTTGTTGCTCTCTACCTCTACCTTGAATTTGTGAAGACCACAAGTTGTGGTGGCCTAACCATAGGTTGTGGTCACCTATAAAGATGTTGTTCTATTGCTTTTCACCTCTAGATTGAGATGAGATGGATCATAAGTCATGGAAACCTCGTTCTAACCATAGGTTGTGGTCACCTATAAAGATGTTGTTCTATTGCTCTTGGCCTCTAGATTGAGATGAGATGGATCATAAGTCATGGAGACCTCGTTCTAACCATAGGTTGTGGTCACCTATAAAGATGTTGTTCTATTGCTTTTGGCCTCTAGATTAAGATGAGATGGATCATAAGTCATGGAAACCTCGTTCTAACCATAGGTTGTGGTCACTTATAAAGATGTTGTTCTATTGCTTTTGGCCTCTAGATTGAGATGCGATGGATCAAAGGTCATGGAAACCTCATTCTATTATACCACAAGTCATGGCGAAGTCATCATCATCAAAATATAGAGGCTTAATAGTTCTGAATATAACATGATTTGACCATGGATGTGGTTTTATTGGAAGATGAGATTGCAAATTATATCTTGAGATTTATGAGGGTTATGAGAAATCTAATGGAAGAACTTGTTTGAGGATGATGTTTTGACCTTTGGGTTAATGTATCTTAGGCTTGAATTAGGATTCAAACATATTCTTTTGATCACATGAGATGAATTGCTTAAGACAAATGGTATTGAGATGAAAGAGTAGCCTAAATTCATGTTTGGACAATGTTTAGGCAACACAAATACACTTATGTTAAAAATGCTCCACTACTAGTGATAATTGTCTTTCACTCACTTTGAGATCATTCTAAGGGAGTCATGGCTCTATGGGATTTGGATTCTTAAGTTTCTTTTTGATGGGTATTGATATTTTGAAATAAGGCTTAAACAATGATCTGCTTGAGAAAATGAAATCAAGATGAAATAGATGAAACAAATAACATGCTAAAATTGATGAAACAACTATCTTATTTTTCTTTCTATCTTGGCAAACATGAGAGAGAGCTATTCATACAACACTCTAATAAAGAGAGAGAGAGCATAAAAATATTGAAACTTAAGAGATCCATAAATATAAACATAGAGGAAAATAATAAACTTATATTGTTAGCATAAATAAAATGATTTATCCATACAATGCTTCTTGAGTAGGTGCTTATGGCACTCTTGACTTTACTTCAAAATGTTGAAGGAGTTCCTCTACATTCATGAACACACCATTGTGTTGACAATAAAGATGAGCTCTTTAATTCATCCTTGTAGCACTTGAGACTTTCTTTCTTTATGCATTTATATATCATGATTTCATGTAGTTCATGTTTAATGTTATTCATTCAATAATTAGTTTTGATTAATCAAGAAATTAATTAAAATACACAAGCACAACCCCTTCAAACATACGTGTGACACTTGGTAGCTCAGAAACAATTAGCGTTTAACAACCTAGCAGTGTTTACATGAAGTTCGTGATGTGTCCGGGAAGTGGGGACGGTTACTTGTGTTAGGCTAGATTAGACAATAGTTTACTTAGCAATTAATTACTATCACTTTCATTATTGTCTTAGGTGATCAAATTGATAAAATATAAAATGAAAAAATATTATGCCTCACTTTGGACTAATATGTGACAAAGTTACTACTAGTCTAGGTGGGAAGATAGCAAACTACGATCAACGTATAACTGTCTAGGTGCCACAACTAGTCCATCCGCAGAGTTTGACTGGATCGCACATACATGCTTGTATTCGTATGGTTGAGTGTAGGGGTACCTCATCGCTCATCATTGGCACCATTGCTGAGGATGGTGCTAGTTATCTAGATTAGTTATATCATATAAGACCGCTATAAAAGGGTGTTAATGATATATCTTTTGAAAAGTATTCACACACACACCATGGATCAACAACAATGTCTCACTCACATGGAAATGATTATGAACTAAGTAGTGCAACTATTCATTGGAGAACTAACGAATTATACAATGAAAAAGATTTGAGTGATCCATCTTATGAAGGGGTTTTTCATGATCATGGCCACCCTAACAACTTGAAGACTACATGCACCTAAGGCAAACAATCTTGAAGGAGATGACATCAGTCCTAAACTAGGGGAGGACTCAAGCCCTAAGATCTCCTTGTTACTTAGAAATGATAAACCAGGGGACCATGAGGAACATTATAGAAGCCATGGCTATCCTACTAGTTCCTCCTTTTCATCTTCCCCCTCAACTTCAACATCTAGTTTTGATGAAGAATTACATAGGAATAGAGATAGAGCTCCAAGAAAGGGTTAGTGTAAAAGCAAAAATCAAACCCACAGACACACTCAAGGTCATCAACATGAATACAAGTCCCATCATCACCATCGATCAAATAGAGATTTTAATCACCACTTGTTTGATTATGATAATAAACCCCTATTAGTCCTTAAAAGCGTAATGCACATCACAGGGGCCGTTAAGATATCTCATAGGCATCGCAAGAAGAGTCGACTACTTAAGCTCGACTTGAATAATATTTCAAAATTTGTAGGAGGCTATTATTTAGATCTGCAACATCATTTACAAGCCTTCCATGATTCTTATGTGCTCAACAATGTGGATAGTAAATGGTAAAAGCTTAAGCTCTTTCCTAGGATACTAATCAATAAAGCCAAAGTGTGGCATAGATAATTGGAACCAAATTTGATCAGACAATGGTCAACCATGCTAGAAATTTTCACTAAAAGATACCAGAGTTATGCGCAAGTGTCCACCTTGAGAAGACAAATTCAAAGATGGAAACAAGAACAACATGAACCCTTGGACATGGCCTTAGATAGATACTACGCCTTACTAAATAAATGTCCAAGTCATAGGTTCTCTGAGAAAGAGAAAACACTCCACATTATAGATGGACTCAGCCATGAAACAAGGGTGAACCTTGGAAAGTATGCCCAAGGACAACTATATAAGCTCCAAGGCCACTAGGTCAAAGAACTAATAGAGCATTTGACAAAATAAGAGAGAGAATTATCTAAATGGGAGAATGCCAAAGCATTTGAGTGAGATCCAACTCTAGAAACAACAATGGTTCGAAGCCACAATGAAAAGGAAACAACTAATTTTGAAAGAGTGATACTGTCCCAACCTTGCTAATACAAAAATTGATAAATGAAATTGAGGTAAAGCATAACAAGATGACCACATGGGCAAATGAACAAAGTGTGAACTTAGAAGACACTGTTAGGGAGAGGGTTATCCAAAATAAACCTGGCAATCAAAATAAACAGAGGGAATACAAATTAGAAGTAATTAAGGACACTATTTGGCAACTAGGGAGTATGGCTAATTGTAACGAGGCCAAAGGCTCAACTATAGATAATGAGGATGGATATGATGTTTGTTTATATGACCATCCAAAGGGCCATTGCCTAGTCTTGTCAGATCTATATGAGCATTGGGCAGGGAGGCTGCACCCAAAATTCACACAAAGGTATCAATTTAGGTGCATACCTATTCCACAAGATAATTATGGACAACCCCATAACCCATTATACTATCCTAAGGGGAGCTATTACCAACCTCAACACTTTGCTCCACTGTAGTGGCAAAACTCATAGGCATGGGGAAAGTGGCCATCTAATCAGCCACATCCTCCCTATCCACCAAAACCAAATGCCTACTTTGTTCAACATCCTATTTCTCCAACCAATTCTAAATCCTTCACTTCCAATTGTCGTTCTCACTCCCTTAAGTACCATCGACCCATGTCTTCTCCTGAGGGATCACCACCTCATACTTCTCACACTCCTCCTCACCCTTAGTATTCTCATCCTTCACCTCCTTCTACACCACCATCAGATGCATTGGATGGTTCTACACCATCGTGCTAACCAACAGATGTAACTTGTGTTGTTGCTATTAATGGAAGTAGGTTTCCTCCACAATGTTGGAAGTGTCCTTTCTTTAGGCATGACTGTAAGAAGAAGAATCATACTTCTAAATCTACTTCACCTTCTAAACTAGTTCAAGGAAAACTTGGTGCCACACCTTCCTTAGGCCCATCAATAGCTCTTGTCACCATACCTAGGCCTCCACCTCACACTCCAACATCCAGTGAATTCACCAATGTGAAGGGACACATAGATATATGCATACTACCATCTAGTCAAGTGTGTCATAGTGGGTCAGATTTCCCTCATAATGTACACACACCATCTAACCTACCCCACTATGCTTTCTATAATCAAGTGTGTGATCAACAATTTCTCTATCCAACAACCACACAACCAATAGACACCTAGTGGCTGGGGCATGATGGACTCCTAACATTTCATACATGCATGGATCCTATTCATCCACTTATTAATCCTAGCCATGATCAAATGTTTAGTCATGGGGGTCACCCCCCATTCTAATTTCTAGGATTCTTAAGTATCTTTTGACTGTTTGTTTTACACATTTTTGGTTCTACAACTTTTTTTTTTCATATTCTTTGTTTTACATCTTTTTATTTTTCAGGATTATTGATCTTTTCTAAGTTTTTGTTTTACGCCATTGTTAGTATATTTAATATTTCTTGAATACTCTTTTACTTTCTTTTATATTTTCTTATGTTTGGTATAATTCTCTATTCTTTCAGCTAATAAGGTGTCAGGTACAATGGTAATGTGCTACTTGATGGTGGTATGTTTCATTTGTAATATGATTGTTGATGTCTAGTTTCTAACTTTGAATGTCGTTACTGACGATTGGGACATGGTTTCTTTTCATGCAATAGGTAGTGAGTTGACATCATCCACCCATCCACATACTCTATGGTTTTCCTTGTTTTGGAAGCATGCAGTCTCTTCTTCAATAATGCAACTTTAATAAATTAGTGACTGGAGTAGTTTCTAGAATTGGGAAGGAATCAAAGGTTTTGACAAGGTGTGGCTTCAAAGGGATGTGGTATTCTTCATGCTTTTCTATTTTCCTATGTGCAGGAGTGTTCTTGTGAGCTTATCACCATTCTGTGTTATTCCACAATAGGAAGTCAAATAAGTCCTTGCATGGTGTGGTCATCATAAAAAAAAGAGAAAAAAGAAAAAAAATAAAGAGAGAGATGAGGATTCAAAGCACATCCCTTGGACAAAATAAATGCAAAACTACATGGGTCTTTGCATGATATGGTTCCCATTAAAAAAAACATTGGAATTCAAAGCACACCCCTTAGAACAAATAACAAGGCTACAAGCACTAGTTATGGGACTTGTCTTGTCTCCTCTAACTAAGGCCCTTTCTTACTTCCTAATTTCTCTTCAATCTGGAATGGTGGTTGTTTTGTGGGAGCATTCTTGTGTCTTAAGGGATGGACTAGCCTTAGATGTCGATGCAAAGTCATTGAAAGTGGTTAGTTCTGGTCTCGACTGAGAATGGATCCTACCAAGTCATTTAATCACAAACTCCACAAGGAACTACATGTGACCATAATTAGGAATTCCATTCCATTCTCTCTATCATCCATCTATGCTTTTCATGCCTCACCTCACTATCGATTTCATGTTTTGATTTAATGTTCTAGCTTGATGTGTCGGGTTTCTCAATTAGTTACTTTTGGGTTTTTGTACTTAACTTCCTGTAACCATTAATCATCCATGGAGCCCATGGACTCCTTGGTTTGAAGTTATGCAAGGGCATAAAAGGCCTATGCCTATTTTGGGGAGGACCCACTTGCATATCTTTTGGTTTGGTTAAGTTATTTCTTTACTCTTAGATATTGTTACAATCAAATTCTTTTTATTTTACCTCATCCATGTCATCCAATTATATGCATCTTCATGATAGTTTTTAGTGAAATTATTCTTTTTATTGTTGTGAATTTTTATACCCTCTTTTTAGTATTCCTTGTGTTAAGCTTTTTCTAAACTTTATGGACTACTTCTCTTACTTAACCCATTCGTTAGTCTTCCCACTAACATTATCAAGCAACCAATCTATCACAATCACAACTTGGCTAAATAAAATCACTAACAAAAAAAGGTATTCAACTTTTATATGTTACACTTTATATACTAATCCTTGATTTTGTTGTGATTGTAGTGGGGAGCATGGACTAGAAGTGGGACTGTCTTCACCAAGGAGGATGCAACAATATCACTCATGGGAGATTGTCCATGACCACTGGATCTTTTATGCCTCTCTCTCATTCTTTTGTTGCTAAGAGGGGTTGGATGTTCATTGGATCCAAGGGTGTTCTTTCCTGTTGTCATGAACATCCAATTTTGTACACACTTGTAATGTTGTATGCTCAAGCACTTTTGTATTTGTTTGTTTTCTCTATGTCACTTTGCATGTCAGTCGAATAGTCCATACCTCCTAATATATTTTGTAAATGACTTGTTCCTCTTCTTCTATACTCGAGGATGAGTTTTCATTCAATTGTGGGGGTATGATAAATCATGTTTTTCATACACTCTGATATTATAGTGGTTATGATATTGGGTACATGATATCGAGTACATGATATCACGGCCCAAGATGCAATATCGTACATTCGATATTGCAGGGTTACTCTTGGGCCTATAAATATAGCCCTTGGGCACACAATTTAGTAGAATTTTTTTGGAGGTCAAGTAGTGGAATTCTTGCAATTTGTTCATTTGAGAGTTATAATATTTTCTAAGTGTCCACAGTAGGAGGTCTAAGTGTGATCGGATCTTTATTCAAGAATTGATGTACCTGAACATACCATTGTGTTGGCAATAAAGATGAGCTCTTTGATTCATCCTTGTAGCACTTGAGACTTTCTTTCTTTATGCATTTATATATCATTCTTTTATGTAGTCCACATTCAATGTTATTCATTCAACAATTAGTTTTGATTAATCAAGAAATTAATTAAATACACAAGCACGATCCCTTTGAACATACATGTGACACTCGGTAGCTTAGAAATGATTAGCATTTGACAACCTAGTAGTGTTTACATGAAGTTCAGGATGTGTCCATGAAGTGGGGATGATTACTTGTGTTAGGCTAGATTAGACAATAGTTTACTTAGCAATTAATTACTCTCACTTTCATTATTGTCTTAGGCAATCAAATTAATAAAATATAAAATGATAAAAATCTTATGCCTCACTCTAGACTAAACCATACATGATAAAGCTACTACTAGTCCAAGTGGGAAGACAATCAACTACGATCAACATATAACTGTCTAGGTGCCACAACTAGTCCATCCGTGAAGTTCAACTAGATCGCGCATACATGCTCGTATTTGTATGATTGAGTGTAGTGGTACCTTGTCGCTCATCAGTTAGACTTGTTTGTGATTTTTAATTTTTATTATTTTACTAATGCTTAAATTTTTGGTTTGTTTGTTGTTTGATTTTCAAACATCATAAAGTTGATATGGGAAAATATTAATAAGGAGGATTTGGTTAGAGCCATGGTAGATAGTGTGATAGAGAAGTTAAAGGCTGTTAGTCATAACGGTGAGTTAGTTTTATTTTTGAGTTTTTTAAGAAATTTCAAAACTTTTACATTTGATGTTTTTCTTCATCTTGTCATATGTTGTTTTATCCAAGTTTGTAGATAGAAATACATAGATAGTAGATAAATCTACTTTTACATATGTTCAAGTTATAGGAGACAAGGATAAGGTTTTTATTGTTGATCCTACTTTACAACCTCTTTTGCATGATGCACTTGAGATGAAAGAGAGGATGAATATTATTTTTTTAGTATGGGATAAAGATGGTATGTCTTGTGGAAAAGTAGTCTAGCATAGTAATGGACCTTACTATAGAGTTATTAGTCATAAGAAAGAAAAAAGAAAAGAATGAAGTGGCCAATCTAGAATCAGATCTTCATGGAAGTAATATGGTAAGGTGCAATCCCAAGGCTTCTTAGGGTGCTATGATTATAGCTCAAAATAAGTAACAATGCACAATTGTTGACATGGAGTTAGTAAATCAATAGTTGTAAGATAACTTCACTATGTGGGAAAAGTATGGTGAATAGCATAGAAGAAATAAATTAGTCTACAAATAGAGAAGTTTAGTACTTACAAAATAACTCAATGATGATAGAGTTACTAGAAGAATAAGAGATACATTTATTAGCAAAATGGACATTAGTGATACTTTAGAAGCCTTCGAAAGATGTGTATAGGTGAAAAGGAAGGAAAAAGAGGTAGAAGTTCTAACATATAACATAATAGAGAATATTAGAATAAAGAGGAAGCCTAGCATGAGTGATTTTTCTTTGCTTGAGATTTTTTACATTCTCATAGAGAGTTTAGACTATTTGTTCCTTTCACCATAGGAGACTATGAAGGAGTTAGTTGATGTCTTTGGCTTCAAGGCTTCTAAAGTAGGACATATAGTAAGGGGTGATAGATGTGAAGTGGGTCTTGGCATCACAACTATAGGCAAGTGACATATTTTAATTAATTTTATAATATGTTTTTTTTTATTTTCATTAGTCTAAATATTTTTAGTTTATAATATTTTTTCTACTAGTTACTATTTTTATGGGTTTTATGCTTTAATGCTTTTGATTTTATTTTTGGTTTATTTTTAGAGGTGTAGATGCCCTAAGAGGTTTTGGCAATGGAGCAAAGAATGTAGAGGATGCAATAGTGGTAGGAAAGATTTTTCCTTCTCATGATGGAGCTTCAAATAATTAAGATTGATGGCTAGGTTCCATTTTTATGCATTAGAGATGGATTTTATATTTATAGACTTCTGTATTTTTTATGATGTTATGAGCTATTATTGATTGAATGTATTTTGATGGGTAATTTATGAATTGTTAGCTTTAGTACAAGGCTATAATTCTTTATAATTTTTAAGTTTTATGTGTTTGTACTTTTTATGACTTTTTGTTTTTATGGGTTTTATTGTTAGTTTTCTATGCTTATATGATTTTTTTAGTTTTTAGGATGTTCATGGTTTTGTGATTTTTCGTAAGGAAAAAATGAAACAAGTGCTAAAAAAAACATGCAAAGAAAATAGTGTAAAGAAAATTAAGCATTAACATAAAGTAATAGATAAGACTAAGCTAGAAAAATAATAAGCATGAGGAAAAATAAAGTAAAATAAGTAAACAATGTAATAAAACTAAAGCTAATTAATATTAGGAAATACACATAAACTTCAAAATGAATAAAAGTAAAAATAATGGAGAAACATTTGAAGATGAAAATGCCTTAGCGATAGATTTCTTAGCTTCAGACTTAGTAGGAACCTTTATGCTCTTCATAGACTCAATGTTGTCTAATTCACCAAATCCCAATTCTACAAATTCATAAGTACTAGATGACCAAGGAATGCTTCAATCTAACTCATTATTTTCTTTTGTTAAAGATGTTTAATAGATGAGAATAGGTTAAGATCTTAAGCTAGTTACTTCCATAAACTCTAAATATGAGATAGCTAGAATTTTAGGATTATCACATATAACTACTTTTTTATCCTTATAGAAAAAATACATTTTTTGATGTAAAGGTGAAGAAACACCATGATGGTAAGCTAACCAAGGTCTTCCTAAAATAGCATTAATTTTAGACAAGTCTCTAATCATAGTGAATATAGCCTCAAATATAATTTTATTACTCATAGAATTTCTACTTTAATGCCACTAAATGAAACCAAAAAGGAGTTGTAGTTAGAGTGTGTAACCTATTTTTCAAGGCCAAGATCCTCAATAACTATCCATGAGATAACATTAATTCTAATTCCATCATCTACATGCACCAAGGGTAGTAACACATTATATCTAATTCGTATGGTGAAGTAGGTTGGAAGATAATACATGGCACTCATGCCAAATGTGTTTTAATGTTTTCTCCCTTGAAAACCAAACAATTAGCCTAATAGTGTAAAGAATTGAGAACTAATGAAATCACATGAACATAAGGCTAGTTATTTGAAGGTACTATGATAGACTTTAAAAGCTCCTTCAATGCCAAACAATGTTCCTTTGAAGTAGAAATAAGGTAAAAAATGGAAAGGTTTATTCCTTTTGACTTCATGGAAGTGATGATTTGGGGTAAAGCCTTACTCTGAAGAGTTACATACATGGAAACAAGTGCAGGAGGAATAACATCTAATGTAGGTGAAGGCATCAAGATAATAATATGAGTAGAAGGATATGGGTTTGATGTACCCTAGAATGAAACATTTTTTTTCTTTCTTTCTTTTAAATAGACTAATTATTGCCATGTTTCTTCTCTTTCCCTTTCTCATTGGCCAATGCTTCCTTTTGAGCCTATGTAAGAATCCTAATAGGCTAAGTAGGACTAGGGAGTAAAGGAGATTCTTGTGAGTTGGATGGAGATAAGAGATGAAATGGAGGAGTCCTAACATAGCATAAAATAGGAGGATACTGAATAGGATGAGTAGGTTTAGGAACTCTATTCCTTGGAGTAAGGAAGTAAAACTAAGGGTAGGTTGGAAATGCATAGGGACTTCATCATAATGAGGTGTTATGTCAATGACTAATGGGACCCTATGTATATTCTATGACATAGGAGTGTGAATATCATCCTAGGGAAGATTGATAACAAAAGGCTTCTTGGGCCTTGATGGGGTTTCATGAGAGGATGAGAATGATTTATGCCAGTAGGAATCCATTTGAATGACAAATGAGGTTTTTGAACAATTAACTCTAGGCTTCAAATGATAGGCTAAAATTCTCCTTGAATGTATATTCAAAGGATGCTAATAAATTTGCATGTTCTAATTACTACATTGTGTAGTAATGTTGAATATGATCTCTTCTTTTTCCACCAGTTCTTAAACATCATCTTTGAACATGCTACAATCCACAATATCATGATTTAGATTGTCATGGTAGTAGCAAAATTTGTTGGGATTATATCATTTGGAGACAAGTGTATCTTCTTCAATGCATTGGGAAGGATCAATAGCCAAGGTTTGGAACCTTTTCAATCATGTTGTTGTTTATTTTGAAACCTATTTAAGCATAATATGTCCATCTTTCATCAACATGTTGTATAGTTGAGCGTATTTCATTGGGAACATGTGGTATTTGTTCCTATTCCTTTGTGGCCTCCTTTTTCCCCTTCATTATTAAATGTATTTTGACCACTACCATTAGGTTTTGGATTTGGATTCTTACTCTTGCCATTGTCCCCATTGTTTGATGATGAACTTGGTCTAGTTTGGTTTACCAAGGTCATAGTTTGACCAAAATTTTAGGTAGATTTGTCTTTAGCTACTACTTTGTTACCCTTGTTATGAAAATTGACCTACTTTGGATCATTATGTTGAATAACCACCTCAATGTATTTAGCAAACGTAATGACATCATGGAGGCTAATTGATGTAGGATAGACTATATTTCCTTTGATATAATCATTTATAGCTCCGTCAAAGATGTTCAACAACTAATTATTAGATAATGAATATATGAGCTCCATTGTTGTAGATGTCCATTGTGAGATAAACTTATAAATAGACTCATTGGGAGTCTACTTAATGGTCAATAATTCTTGTAGAATTCCAACATTGCTAATTTTGTATTTGAATCTCTCCACAAAGCTTTTGAAGAGTTTCTTCAAGGAGGTAATATATCCATAAGGTAACATCTTATACCATTCAAGCACTATTTCTATCAAAGAGCTAGAAAAGCTATGTAAGGTGATATGAGAATAATTAGTTAAGAGCATACATTCATTACAAAATGTGATAACATGGTTTGTAGAATCAAATTCCCCATTGTACTTAGTAAAATTTAGTAATGAGACTCCTTTGAAAACTTGAGCAAGGGGAATTAAGAAAGTTACAAGATCAATAAGGAGATGGACAATGAAAACTGAAGGACTACTCTCATATATGATATGGTTTTCTTATTTGATCTTCATTCACTTGGAATTTGGATGTGAAATCTTATAGCAAGAGTATTAGTTTTGTCAAACAAAAATGATTGATGGAACAGTTAAATTACCTAAAATGGTGTTATGACAAGGTAATACTGGTTATGATGGTACAATAATAGTCATGGAGATAGTTTGTGATGCATTGTATGGAGGCACATGATGCACAATTAGAAGAAACAACAATGATATTTGAGTTTATTGAGTTTAAAGTAGATAGGAAAGTGGTTCAAATGGGTTCAGCAATGTATTGGGATTTTGAATTTGTACTGAAATGATGAATTAATTGTGTAAGTATTTGAAAAAAGTTTATATGCAAGCAACATATTAATTTCATGTGGGACTATGACAACAAGATTAACCGAAATAGGTATTGAAGCAAAATCATTTTGAGATATAGAAATTAAGAATGGATTGGTAGATCTAATGAGGTTTATGTGTTGTATAGTGGAACTGTTCGGTAGGAGAAAATAATCTACAAAAAGAGAGAAGTGAGAAGGTTCCTCCTTAGCAACATCATGAACACTAATGTCCCTACTTTGTTCATTGGATTTATCTTATAATTGGTAATTTTTGTTGCTAATATTGATGTTGGAATTTTCTATGAGATGATCTTCAATAATTCTTTCCATGGCCTAGACTTCGTTCCTAGCAATTAGTTATTCTACTAGTGCAGCTTGCTCAAACAAGGTTAGATCAATGGGATGGTTTGGATTAGGTAAGAAAGATCCCAAATCATTAACTTGTTCATATTTGGTCATTCTTCTTGGCTTATTTTTAGGTAGCACTATGCTCAACTCTCACTTAGCACATGTGACTTTGTAGTTATGCTATTTCATGGATGCTATGAGAGTTTGAGCTTTCTGCATCTCCATCAACTTATGAATTCATAAGGCATAAAATAAGTTGAATATGTGTCTTAACATAGTGTCAATAACAGTTTCTTGCACTCACTCAGAAAAGAAATAAGGATCAAGTGCAAAAGAAGAAAGAAATAAAACTAAGTACAATATCCAAAGTGGGAAAACTTTTAAGTGCTAGAAAGGACTAATAGGCTACGAGGTACTATATTTAAGACATTAGAAACCATATTGATCCTCTTTCTAGTACCAAAAATGTTCTTGTACAAATTTTGTTCACATTATACAAGCACACCTCCATGAACTAAATGTAGAAATGCTTAGCGTGTGACTATAAATGATCTTCAGATTGATATAACCCTTAATATATCGATGATTGTGAAAAGGAATAGTATGAAACGTCCAATAAAATATGGACTTATCCTATTGCCCATTACCTAGGAATGATAGGAAAATAACAAAAAAGTAAGGTTTCAATACTAAAAATAACTAAGTATAAATCACTAAACAAGTAGCTAAATGTAAACTACCAAAAACAAAACTACTTGTGGAATATACTATGAGTGATAGAACAAAAACTAAGTATAAAAATCTAAGTGAGAAAAGATAAAATATTAAAATATTGAAAATATGATATGAGTGAAAGGATCTTAGATCCCTTCCCAAATAATAAAATACATTATTAATAAGTAAAAACATGTTAGCCTCTTATGGAGGGCCAAGACTACAAGTGTTGATGAAAAACATAAATGTAATAAAACTAATAATAGAAACCTAATTTGTGAGAGAAATGTGGGTTTGGAAAGTGGAATTGAACCTATAAAGGATTAGGATTTAGATGGGAAATTTTTAGAAATGATCTACAATCAAATTTGGGCCAAAATAGGGTTGTCTTGGATAAGGATTCCATCATCAACGCTAGAGCCGAAAAAATTCTAACTTTGGAATTTATTGCAGAAGCCTAAAAGTTCTATCTCTAGAAATGATGCTAAAGTAATAGAAGGTGGACACAAGGCATACAAATACTGTGATGGTGGTAGGTGTTCGTGTTGTTGATCTCTTGAAATTTGACAAGTGCTTTCAAATATTAAGAAACCAACCTAAAATCTATGTTTTGACCTTATATTTATAGGTTGGGAGTTTTCAATTTCAACTTAGGATTGGTAAAATCAAACTCATAGTTACGTGTAAATTCTTTGAAGTTAATGCTAAGTTCAAGAATAATAAGTTTAACCATCACTTTTGTTGACCTTTTGATACATCAAAACCTTAGAAAAAATGGAGAATATAGAAAGTGGTTGTGTGATTATAATCTACCATGAGAGGGTATAATGAACAAGGACTTCAAATGGAGATTCAAGACTTCAAAACAAATGCTAAATTAGAATGAGGTCCACATTGAGATATCGAAGCAAATACTAAGTGGACCAGATGAGAGCATGAATGCAAAAAGAGTCTACATGCTAAATGAAGATGTTTCGAGGACTACCAAGATGCTAAAATATTAAACCCTTAATCCAAAAATCAAAATGATCTACTAGTGTAGATATCTCAATTTAATAGTGGACATCTATCTTCAAAGATAGAAGTCTATAGGTAGATTTCTTAGTGTATATGTCTACATTTCCAAGTAGATGTCCCTCCTTCATTGAGGCTAGTTTCAGTTAGATGTATCATCCTCAAAGTAGATGTCTAAATTAGTCATTTGATAGCCGTTGCATGAATTCCAAGGATTTTTTAGAAACTCAAAGGATATAAAACTAAGTGAAGTTCTTGGAAAATGTGTAAGTATTATTCATTAAAAAATCTATCCAAGGCTACTCAAAGAGATCTTATGATTGTCCTTCAATGCACTAGCATTTGTATATTTTATATGTTATTATGAGCTTCATAGCAAGGATGCTGTAAATCAAGTTATGCTTTCTCCTTGATCTTTTTCTTTCTTCCTTTATAGCCCTATAGGATTGATGTGCTTCTTATGGGAAGGCATCACTATTGAGTTTGTCGAGACCTTGTGGAGTTGAGTGGTTTTGTAGTGACAAAATACCCCCAGTGTAGAGCTCATAGTTGTAAAGGTTGTGGGATCCTTTAGACCACCATTTCAGCTTGTTGGGTTCTTGCATGGTTGAGTGGTTTTGTAATGATGAAACACTCCAAGGTAGAGCTCAATCTTATAATGGTTGTGGTGCCCTCTAAACCACATTTTTAAAGAATAAATTTTAGAGGTGTACAAGGATTCTTCCCTCTGAGTGTGCACATATCCAAGTTGGGGAACCATGTAACAATTGTCTTTTATTTTGATGGCTGAAGTGATTTTAATTGGGAAACTTATTTAACCTCCTTCTAAGTTCTCAATCCATAACTTTTGTTAATGCCCAAACTCAATAAGCTGACACTAACATCAAGGTCAATGTTACCATCACTTAGAATAGTTTTTATCATTTTGCCAAGTGTTAGCTCTAAGAATTTTGAACCTCATTTTGACCTCTAAACTAATGACAAATAATGCCAAGATGACATCGAGGAAGCTATGAGGCTAGAAGAAGATATTGAATGTAGAACTTGGTTGGCATATTTGAATGTCATCAACACTAATGGTGCTAACCCTAACATCAGTGTTAGTGTCAGCTATGTACTTAGAAAAAATTTTAGTACTTTTCTAAGTCTCACCCCAAAACTCCCAAGACACTTGAACTAGCATTGAAATAAGCCAAAATGATGTTAAGACAATGCTAAGGAATGCAAGAAACCTAAAAATGAGCTTAAATGCAAATTGTAAAGGTAGAGGATGCAATTTCATGAATATCAAAAAAGGTGATGCTCATACTTCACAAAAGTTTTAGTTTCATCTAAGTTAGTTTTTTGAGTTTCTAGGATCTCATCTAACCTCCAAACTAATGTTGAAGGCTGTTAAGATAGAAATGGGGGGTCATAGAGGCTTACTAATGCTAGAGGATGGTGCTTTGGAGTGTCAATGCAAGTCTTGCCAATGGTGACACTTCCAAAGTTAGAAAAATTTTCAACAATTTTCTAAGCCAAAAATTCTAACTCGTAAAAAGCCAAAACTAATCTCAGGAAAAGATGCAATGACATCCTATGAGTCTAGAGAGACCTGTAATGTCATGGAATGCTGCAAACCAATGATGTAAACTAATGTGGAGTTGTAGAAAGTGCTTCTAGAGATGCCAAAGTGAGTCTTAAACTTGTTAATGCTTCATACATAGATCAAAAATGTTAATCTCCAAAGTATTGAGCAAATGGTTAAAAAGTGTCATTTTTTGAAGCCTATAGTGCCAAAATTGCTATTGATTCATCATCCAATCCGTAGGTATCTAAGTTGCATGTAAAAATGCAATTTTGATAAGGTTCAGAGGTCCTAACAATGGTGTTTTTAACAGTGATGCTAACACTAATGTTGGCATTAGTAACATTGAAAACAAAGCAAAAATGCTAGGGAATGATTCTGAATGGTCCCTTAACACCTTAGAAGAATAAATTGATGTATTAAGAGGCTATTTTTTGGGTGTTTCACCCCATGTTCTAGAAAAGTTAGTTTGGAATCCATGTCACCTCTGACACTTAGAAAAATATTAATTTTGGAGTTTTCAAAATCATAAAAAATAGAGTCCATAAGTTGGATTATGAACCCAAATGTTCTCTAAACATCTTTGAGACTTGGGAATATGCCTTGTGATGTTGTATTTGGATATTTTAATGCTCAAGCCCATATGGAACAATGTTGAAACCACACGTATCCTTAATTCTCGTTGAATCAAAGAAGTGAATACAACACCTCGTATCATTGTAAAAAATTCAATATCTTTTCAATCTTACATCAATATAATCAATTGGCTAGACATCATAAATCACTGTATCAATGAAACTAAAAGTCTTTAATTTTAAAACATATTATTCCCTTTCATCTTTAAAGAAATCTCTTGATAGCTAATGCAACTTCTAGGGTTTAGAATGACCATATGTCACTAGTTCTAATCTTGTCACTACTCTAGAAGAAATTAGATTTTTGTAAGCATCATAATAAACAAGATATAAATCCATTTCCTAATTCTAAATAATAAATTCCTATTTTGATTATCCATTACATTTAAATTTCTAATGAATAAATTCATTTTAGTTACATATTCTATTTTAGAAGCATTAGAATTACCTTCTTAAAAAGTTTGACTTAAGGACTCCTCATTCTCCATTGTTTGGACCTCATTTCCTTTGATGGTCTTTCGAAGAGGATACTTCCATTGTTTGTGCTCTAGTTGTCTACAATTGAAGCATTAAATCTTTGAAGAATTACTACCCTGAAAATTCTTACCTTCTCGACTTAAGTTTCTCTTAGCATTACCTTTATCTTCTTTCTTCTCCTTGTGATACTTCTTCCCTTTGTTATCTTTTTTGACCTCCTTGTATTTGGATCTCTTCTCCCATTTGAGATCCATGTTTTTACCCTTGACTAGTCCCTTTCCTTTACTTCCAAAACCACATAGCTTCTTCTTAACCTTCATAGCTAATTCATAAACCTCATCTAGGGTTTGATGATTATAGAAGACCAACTAATACTATTATTTCATCTTTAAATAATCAAGGAATATGGATGCCTACTCATAGTCACTTCAATTTACCTTGGAATGATGATACAATCAACAAAAGTCAAGGTAGATGTTCTTCACATCCTTTTCATCTTGTATAAGATGGTTCAACCTCACAATAGCATCTTGGCTTTGCTAGGTTTGCTGATACTTATGTCTTAACATGTATTGCTTGATTGACCATTTCCTTACTTGGATGCATGTGATTTCTTTTTCCACCAAATGGAAGGCATGCCTTCAAGTTTAAACTCAACAACTAGCACCCTAAGATGGTTGGATTTCTCCTCTAATTCAAAATAATAATTTAATATCTTCAACCATGACTCAAATACATGTGAGCCATTCACATCATTAAAATATTTTAATTCAACAAAAGGAAGCCATCATGAATTTCTGAAAGCTTTAGCAACTCTTACCTCATCTTCTTCATCTAGCTTTGAATGCCTTAATGAACTTAACCTTGATGAATGAGCAAGTGATGTATTCCTTTGAGATCTCACATGAGGGTTAGGATTCCTTTCTATTAGAGTTATTTATGTAAGAGATCCAACATTCTTATGGATTAAATGCATAACATACTTATCATCTTTATGTTCTTTTACATCTTTATCATTTAATCAAATTCCAACCTTATGTCTATCGTGAGATGGACCTGCATTGCCATCAAGTTTAGCATCTAATTACTCTAATTTATCAAAATTCATTTTGAAGATACCTTTGAGATCTTCCATGTCTTTGTTCAAAGCCTACATGAATTTTCTCTTGAAAGCCATGTTTTCCAAGCAATCAACACAAATACACAATCGTAGATCTACCATAATCAACCCTAATTTAAGGCATAATGAGCATAATCCCATAAATATAAGCATAATTTAAATAAGAAAACATCATAAATCATCAAGAATGAATTCAAATAGGGTATGCAAGATCTAAGTATTCCAATCTAATGCTCTAATACCAAAGCTAGTATGATTATAGGCTTAATGAGTTATTCTTAAACAATTAAATCTAAAACCACCTCAGAAACCTAGGTAATTCATTTCCAATTCTATGCAAAAGATGTATATAGAAAAATACCTCTAAAACCATTCTAATTAATATTTATGAAATTAAAAAATACATCAAAATTATCATACAAAAGGCTTATGAACATACAAGCCATAAAGATTTAGGATGCACCAAGTCTTCATATCATACCACAACCTCACTAAAATATCCCACTAACTAGAGTAGGTTCACTTCAATATTAAATCACCTTCAACTACTAAATCTAGATATTATGAAAAGACTGTAACTTTTGCTAGAAAATAACAAAACTATCTTCAATTATTTCATTAGAAGATTACAACAAGGTTTCGAAAATTCATAAACATTAAAAACCTTTCACACTTAAATGATCTTTAAAAGCATGAGGCTTTACAACCATAGAACAGTTGTTCTCAATGAAAGACACAACCAATAGAAAATATCTTCCACATTTTGAGATTGAGATCTTGACTTACAAGTAGGACACAAGAGAATAAAATACACAAGTCAACACATCACAAGTTGACTTTTAAGTTATACTAACCAACTATACTCACTCAATGTGCTCTTATACCCTCTCTTGCTAAGCTCTCCATACTCAAGAGCTCTCTTTCTCACTCATGGTATTGACAATTTTGAATTACATATAGATAGCGAGAAGATAAAAAACCTAGAAACCTTCCCCCAATTCAACTTAAGGTTCTTTATTTGTTTCCCTAGTCTTTTCACCTTCTCCCATGTTGTTTCCATTCTTTTCCAAATTACCCTAGCTATATCCCAAATTGGGATAAGTGATTTTGAAAGTTTCCCCAACCATACAAGTCATATCTAATCTTGGAAAAATGTCTTCTGTCAATTCCAACTTTTGGATGAAACATCTACTATTTTTGGGAGACACATCCTCCCTAGCCAAGACATCTTGCCCAAGATGTCTCTTGTGTTACGGAGATGTCTCCCATGAGAAATCTCCTCTCAAAAGTCTCAAATTTGGCTGATATGTCTCCTTTGAATTCAAGACATCTCTTGCACAATTCTAGCTCCCAGACAATATGTCTCCTTAACCTCCAAGATGTCTTCATAGAGAACAAAACTTGCAAAACATAAACATAGGGAAGAAAAAGGGGATTGGAATAGGTGTCCCTACACCACTAAACAAGCTCAGGCTAAAACTATATTACTAAGGAAAGTAAAATACAACTTATTAAAAATGAAGCATGCTAAAGAAAATAAAACAAGTAGTAAACATCCTTAAAATAGACACAAAGGGATGTTAAAAAATGCAAAACGTAGATTTTAAAATTATATAAATAATTTCAATTACCCCTTGCATACAAAATATAACAAGATCATTAAGGAAAAATGGTTCGATGTCCTAATGTCCAAGCCAAAATTACCATATCTAAGATATGATGAAAATAGTAGAATAAATTATATGATGAATATAATCAAGTATCACTAAGGCATTGGGCTATAGTAGAAGAAAAACATTTAAATAAAATTAAATATAAAACCAATGTTGCTCAAATAAATTAACATGATGAAGTTAGACCTACACTAAAGATAGACAAATACAGAAATCAGACAACCAATTAAAAGGCATTACGTAGTATAAAAATTCTAGATAAATATTAAAAAACTTAAAAATATAATACTGGTTATGATAAATTCATTTAAATTCAAAGATGCAATATCATATCTACAATGTCATAGCTTTGCTTATGTCATCATAGATACGATGTAGTGGGTCATAGTCCTGTCTATATATATAAACCCATCATCACATCAAACGAACAACTTCTACGCAACAGTTAGTGAAATTCTTGTAGTTTCTTTCCATGAGTTACACTAAAGTTAGAGTTAGAAGTGAATGCCCATAGTATGGTAATTAACAATTTTATGAAGTCTTTGTTCAAGTGGATTGTACCTCTCAAGAAATAAAAATCAAGATTATTTCTTACCATTGTAGGATCTCACTTAGTTTACTTTTATTTTTTAGTATGTTTACTTTGATTTAGTTCTTTATATTTTCTAAGTACTTTGCTTTTTTCAATGTCCATTGGTAAGGCGAAATAAGTACAACTGGTTTCAAGCATTAAGTGTAATCATTTGGTAACCCAATAGTGACTTCACTTGATATGCTTAGTAGTAAATTCACTTGGTAATCCCAGTAATGATTACATTAGCCCAAGGCATGTATTGTAAGCTAGGAACTGATGCTTATCACCATAGGCTAGGATAAATTTACATTTTTGTTATCACCTAGAGTTAGAGTTTATTCTCATTTTCATTATGGAAGCACTTAGGATTAATTTGAGCCTACAACATCATAATATCATATACCTCACTAAGAGTTAAAGCATACTACTTGCACTTCATTAACCAATGTGAGAGGACAGTGATCATGAATTGAACCTCAACTACTAGTGAATTTACAATTTTCATCTACTGATTACAATCTGGTTGCATGCATGCACTCATGACTTGTATGGTGGAATGTTGGAATACCCAACCACTTATCATTGGTGTCATTACTAAAGATATGTTAATGTTTGCTAAGTAGTTAAATTTACAAAGTGCATTGGATTAAAAGTCATTAAGCAAATCTTTCACATTAAAAATTTTTTTCTAAGTACACACTAAAGGCATTAAATAGTTAATATGACTTCTACAAATAAAGAAAAATCACCACCTACTAATGAAATTCATAGGAGTCATAACAAGGGATATGATGAAGAAGCTTAGAGTGTGCCCATGCAAACTAGAATCTCCTATGCTTATACTATTCCATATTATTTTTATTGTACATTTTTCATTCACCGGGATGAATAGCTAAGGTGAAAAGATTTATAGGGAAACATTGTTTTTTCTTCAGAAAGTTCTACACCATCAATGCTGCAACCAACCCTCATAAAGTCAAACTTGAGCCATGTATAGAAAGGGTACCATATCACAAAGCATATGACCAGACCATATAAGCCAATAGAAGCTCACATAAGAAAGGATGCTACTATGGAGATAAGGAATGATCTTCATAAAGGAAAGAAAGTACCACAAATGGTTATCCTAGAGGAAAGAGATGATGCTATGTTCCACACAGAGAAATTTTATCAAACCCATGGATCTTAATCTCAAACACTTATTATCTATATTGAAGATCCTATCAAGATATAATTACATTCAACTCTTGTAGAAACACCCTGAGAAGATAAGGAAGACTCCACACTTAGGAGGGACTCAAGGCCTAGAACCTCCACTAAATCAAAAAGGAATGAATCAAGGAGTCATAGAAGGGGAACTAGCTAGCATCATTCTCCAAATTCTTTGTCTTCCTCCTCACACTTATCTAGAGATTATGACAAGAGAGATAGAAGAATGAGGGATCACAATAGGGAAAGATGAAGGGATCTTGAGAGATATAAGCATTGAAGAAGACATCATGAGGAAGAAGAAGATAGCTATGAGTAAAAAAGATACAAGATCAGACATGAAGAAAGAGAGCACTATGAACATCGAAGGGGTCATAACTACAACATAGGCTACAAACTCTAAGATTATGAAGAACCCATACTGACCACTTGTAACATGATTCATGTTAATGAAGCAATGTATATTCCTACTAAGCATGTGAGGGATAATTACATCAAGTGATTAGATATAAACAATATCCCAAAATTTGAAGGTGGATATAATGTAGACCCATAGCATCATCTACAAGCATTCCATGATTTTTGCACCCATCAAAATATAGAGATATGATGGGTAGAAATTAAAGTTGTTCCCCAAAACACTCATTAAGGAGGTATAAAGCTGGTACAGGTCCTTCAAACTAGAAACGATCTAAAGATGGAGTACCATGCTAGAAATCTATAATGACAAATATTAGACTTATTTAAGAATGTCTAATTTAAGAAAAAAGATTCAAGAATGGAAGAAAGGGATACATAAATCCCTGGATGTAGCAATGGGTAGATAATATTCATTACTACATAGGTGCCCTGGCCATAGATTTCCTCAAAGGTAGCAACTACGACATATTATCGATGGGCTAAGAAATAAAACAAGAGAAACCCTTGGGATATATGCCCAAGGAAGGTTGTTCAAAATGATGGCTCATCGTATCCAAAGACTAATGAACCAGGTAGTAAAAGAGGAAGGAGAATTAAAGAAAAACGAATTAGCTTAAGAATACAATCAAGAACCTATAATAAGGAAAACGGATGTGAGAATATGCAAAAGATAAGAAGAAGAAACTTTGGAGGATACTATCTAGTGAAAGACTCTACCTATCCACAAATCAATTAACAACATTGTAACAAAGGTAGAAAATATATGGAATTCTATAGATTAGAAATTTGTGACAACATTGAAGATAGTAGAAGAGAATATTGAACAAGCCATACATCAAAGCAAAGACAAGAAGAAAAGAAGAGACAATGGACAAGAATAATACAGAAATAAAGGAAACGTTGCTATGGTAGAGGAAGTAAAAAACTCCATCTTAAAAGATGAGGAAGAATGCAAAGTATGCTAATATGAACATCCTAAGGGATGTTACCCTGTTATGGCCAACTTATAGGAGTCTAGGGCATATGTACTTAACTTGAAATTCATCAAAAAACCATATGCCCAAAAGATTACCTTATCCACAAGGTAACTTCAAATAGCTTTATCAGCAAACATACTATCTAAGTGGGGGGCATACCCTCAGCTGCAAGATCAATCTCAACAATAGTGGAAACAACCAAAAGCATGGGGAATACCACCACCAAAGCAATAGTATCCATACAGACAACTTGATCCCTTTGTGTACTACATTCAATGTCCAATCTCCCTAGGGAATACTTTAGTCCCTATTTTCTCTCACAACTAACCACCAGAATATCATTAACCTATTACTTCATAATTGGATCTAAATTCTTACATGCCTCAACCAATAGTTGGTTTCTCACCACAAACTCCTAGCTCCCTATCACTAGTCATGTAAGTAGAGTTGCCAACACAATCACAGCAAAAGAGTGATACCAAGGTAGTTAGTACATAAGAGGATGTAATGGTAAATGAATCTAGATCTAGGAAACATCCATTTTCCAGGATAAGTCTTAAGAAGGTTTAAAGAATGGGAACTTCACCTATATCCACCTCATTCATACATACTCCTCAAAGGAACACTACACTTCCAAATTTTATGGATCAAAACCTAAGCACTGTAATGCTTACTCAAACAATCACATACTAGATTAAAGTGGGAGTACTTTCCATGAAAAGAGTAGATCCTGAAAGTTCCTTAGTGTATTTGCAGATAGCAAGAAATAAATTCTACAAGGCTCTAATAGATTTTGGATTAGGAGTTAATTTGATTTCACAATATATGTACAAAGCTTGGAACCTTCCTCCACTAAAGAAAAGCAACATCCAACTAGAGCTTATAGATTCGTCAATTGTCGTTCCACTTGGGTAAGTAGAAGATGTCATCACCACCATAAGTGGTTGGTCCTATGCTATTGATTTTTTTGTCATCCATGTGTAGAAAAATAAAGAATAATTTCTTATAATTATGGGAAGGACATGGCTTAGCACAATAGATGTTAAGCTTGGAATTAGAGACTTGTCTTTGGAAATCTCCAAGGAAGAAGTCAAAATTTTATAGTGATGTAAAGTTCCATGTATTACATACAACGATAACTAGTGCAATTGGCATAGTAGATGTTAAGCTAGGAATTAGAGACTTGTCCTTAGAAATCTCCAAGGAAGAAGTTGAAATTGTATAGTAACACAAAGTTCCATGTATTGCATACAACGATAATTGGTGCAATTGTGTGTAGAAAATTTGGGTCATAAAAGGCAATGCCATCATAGCATGTAATGAATTTATAGAAGATACATGTGTACAAAAGTGTTTGTATGCAGCATCCACCCAACAAGAAGGCACCTAGTGGTTGATACCTAAAGAGAGATTGAATCCAATATATGCATGGAACCTACAAATAAAATCACAAGTGCCTATGTAAAAGAAATTGATAAGTTAGAATAGCTTAAAATACTACCTCCTCACATTAAATCACATCAAGAGGAAGATATTGAATGGGGAAGATTAGAAATAATAAAGACATACAAACCAAAATCCTTAGAACTAAAAGCCCTATCGAATACTTTTGAATATGCTTGAACAATAAGAAACTGATAATTATAAATGTCAAACTTGATATGAAACAAAAGAGAAAATTGCTGGAAGTAGTAAATAAATGGCCAACTACATTTGCATGGTCCTATGACAAGATCACTAGAACTAACCCACGTATATGTCAACATTGAATCTATAGAGATCCAGTTGTCAAATCATGCCACCAAACTCAAAGGAGGTTAAACCTAAAGCTTAAGGAAGTTGTTAAGAAGGAGTTAGAAAAATTGTTGAAAGTAGGGTTCATATAGCTTATAGCAAACAATGAATTGGTTAGCTTGTTAGTCATTTTATGAAAGAAAGGTAACATGTGAAGGGTTTGTATTGATCTCAGATTATTAAACATGGCAACATTCAAGGATCATTTTCTTCTGCCATTTATTGACCCAGTCCTAGATACTATAGTAAGACATCAGTATTACAACTTTCTAGAAGACTAAGAAAAGACCAGTTTACCAATCCATGAGGGACATTTACATACGAGTAGATGCCCTATGGTTTATGTAATGCATTGGATACATTTTAGAGACTTGTACTCAACATCTTCTAAAAGAAAATTGGTAATGGATTGAAGTCTTTAGGAACAACTTCTTCACATATAGGCTAGATTTTAAACAAGCCTTGAACCATTTAGTGTAGGTAATGAAAAGATGTGTAGAAACCAATATAAAGCTCAATTAGGAGAAAAGCCATTTAATGGTTCAAGATGGTACAATTTTGGAACATAGAGTATCTCACAAGGAAATAGAGGTAGAACTAGAGAAGATTAGAGTCATCCAAAACATCATTTATAGGACACACACCATTAAGGATGTTAGATCATTTCTTGGCTACATAGGATATTACAGAAGATTTATTGAAAATTTTTCAAAGATTATGAAGCTAGTAGTATAAATCACAAAGAAAGATGCACCATTCCACTGGACAAAACTATGTAAGAAGGCATTGAAGACATTAAAATAGAAGCTGATCAAAACACCAATCCTTCAAGCTTCAAATTGGTCCAAACCCTTCCACATTATGATAGATGCTTCAATTTATGCACTAGGAGTAGTACTCACTTAGCTAGATGATCAAAGAAAACCCTATTACATACACTATGTCAATCGAAGCATCATTGTGGCACAACTTAATTACACCACTATAGAAAAGGATCTTATGGTCATGGTCTATGCACTTGAGAAATTTAGACATTATGTGCTTCAATATTCTATCTATGTCCACACAGATCATATTACTATTATATTTTTGATGAATAAACTAGCAATTAGTCCAAGGGTGATAAGATGGCTCATGATATTATAAGAATTCGACATCACCATGATTGATAAAAAGAAAACTAGAAATGTTATAGCTAATTATTTATCTAGACTTATATGGAAACTGCAAGACAAAGATGAATCATTATCAGACCAATTCCCTGATAAGGATCTATTCACAAGAATAGCAATGCCTATAGCCTCAACAAAGAATTCATGGATCTTTGATTATGTGACTTATCTCACTAGAAAAAAATCCTGTTGAGTGGGACAAAAAATAAAAAAAGCAATTCCTACACCAAGCTAAACAATATATAGAAATTAATGTGAACTTCTATAAGATCTGTACTAACAGACTAATCATACGGTGTGTTCCTAAAGAAGACTAACAAAGAATCTTATAAGATGCACATGAAGGATCATGTGGTAATCACTATGTAGGATGATGGACAACACTCAACCTAATGATGATGAGCTACTTTTGGCCTAGCATATTTAGAAATGCACACTAGTTCACCTAATCTTGTGAAAGGTATCAATGCAACTAAGGACTAACAATCAGAATTGAAGGTTCACAATAGTGGATATAACCATTAGAGACTTTTGATATATGGGAAATTGATTTTATGGGATCCATCATGCTAATGTCTAATGGGAAATCATACATTATAGTAATAGTTGATTAATTCATTTAGTGAATAGAAACAACTGTGGTCAAGGATTGCATAGCCAAAACAATTGTCAAATTCTTTCAACAACATGTGGTGAATAGATTTGAAGTGCCACGAATGCTTATATCTAATAATGAGACTCATTTTATAGGAGCCAAATTTAAAAGGCTAATGCAACAACTTGGTGTGAATCACAAACTAACTACACGATATCATCCCTAAGCAAATGGTTAAGCAGAAGTGACTAACTAGGAAATTACAAGAATATTAACTAGAATAGTTAGTTGGTATAATAAGGATTGGAGCACTAAACTTAATGATGCTCTATGGGCATATAGAGCAACATTGAAACTTCATAGAGGGTATTCCCCATATGAGTTAGTTTACAATAAATGACCAATGTTACCAATCCAAGTAGAACTTAATACCCTTTTCATTGCTTGTACACTTGACCTTGATGTAAGCCTAGCTTAACAAGAACGCCTTATGAATATTAATCTCTTAAATAAAAATAGATTAGTAGCTCAAATGAGTAATAGAATCCACAAAAAGTACTCCAAAAACAAGCATGACACCAAAATAAGACAAGTGTCAGTTCAACTAGGCAATAAAGTCCTCTATTATAATTTTAGTCATGTCTCACAAAAGGCTAAATTCCAAACCTTATGGGAATGACCCTATATTGTCCATGCAACATATCAATCTAGCACCATGCATATCTATCATCCAACCAACCCACACAAGTTCATCCTTGTCAGCAGTCAACAAGTTAAGCCATATCATGACTTTCCCTACTATTTTAAGGACTTTAGGCTACCCACCATGCAATCTACCACTCGTTTGATATTTCAAATATTCACTTCTCTGAATAGTTGTGGGGGTGTCAAACTTGACACTTAGGAATGAATTTTTCTTTTGACACTTTCTACTTTTTGCATTTTTCATTTCTTACCAATTTTAAAATTATTTTATAACTTTTCCATTCTTTTGTATCCTTTTTATTTCTTGGATCATTTTTCATTTTTTAATTCTACCTTTTTTATTCTTAACATTTTTCTACAATTTTTCATCATCTTTCTCATACATATTTTTGTTGATTTTTCTAGTAAAGTACAAAGGAATAAAATAAGATGTACTCACAATAATGTGAATATTACTCTATATTATCAAATCATTGAAGGATTGATTTTGTATATAGTTGTGGGTTTTAAGATGATATAATGCAATGATACAACTAAGTGATATGGACTTGGTTTGAATCTTAGATGGAAAGGCTAATGATTTTGTATATAGTGAGACCAAATCATCCATCCACTCATTTCCAATAATAAGAAGTTTTTACCATGGCCATAATGATATTTGTTCCATAATAAAACTAAATTAAACTTCTAATCATTATTCTTAAATAGAAGAGTGAAAAATCAAGAGGAAATGAAATGGTATGACATCAAAGGTATTTGTGGATTCTCTAAGACTACTACTATAAGTCTTATCTTGTTGTTAAGTTTTATTATTTACTTGAGTTCTAATGAAATATGGAAGTATGTCTAAAATAAATGCTACCTTACCATGTCACTAGAAAGACATGTTACCCATGCTTGAAGGTAGTCCTGTAGTAAGGTTAACATAGTAAAAACATAATAAATGCACATAATAACTATTTCTATGGGTTCCACTAGAAAGACCTATTATCATGCCTAAAGGTAGACAACTTCTCAAAAATTTCAAGGTTTCTTGGACTTACATTGGTTAAGGGGCTAGAAAGACATGTTACCCATGTTTGAAGACACTCCTCTATCCAATGGCTAAGTATTCTTTAAAAAATAAAGTGTGCTCTTAATAAAACTACTTCCTTGAACTTCTTTGCCAAGTGGTAATGTTCCTTGTAGTGGTGATAGCCTTATAGTTGTGGGTTTTAAGATGATATAATGCAATGTTACAACTAAGTGATATGGACTTGGTTTGAATCTTGGACGGAAAGGCTAATGATTATTTTAATCATATATTACACATAGAATTCATTATGCTTATGGTAAGACACCTCATGTTTCAATTCTTTTAATCCCTTCTACTCTATTCCATCTCACTTTTATATATAATCATAATTCAATGGTTTTATGTAATATAATGTTATTTTCTCATTTAGGTAGTATTAACATGTTTTGTATAATATAATGTATTGGAAGATAGGTATGTTCTACATTCAACTCATTGAGTACCTACAGATACTTATAGACATGATTATACAACGACACTACAGGCTAGAGCCTACTTTGGGGAGAATCCACTTCTATAACTTTTGTGCCTCATACATGATGACCAATTCCACGTCATCTTTTTCCTACAAGACACTTAAACCATTATATTTTACTTTCCTAAAATCTCATAATTGATCATACTTTTGACAATTCCTACCACCATATCCCATATATTTCATTAATTTTCTTTGCTAATGATTCATTCTTTCACAAACATTTATTGCTAAATTTTCAGAATCTGAGCATCATCTATGATCAAGAATCCTTTAGGACATCCATAAATCTTTCAAACTATTCATTTGACTTAATTCTTTTAATCAAAAATTGCTCAAAATCCAAAAAATTTTGACGGTGATGTCATAGCTACAATGTATTAGGCCCTAATACATCGCAATTACAATGTTGTATCTATGATGTCATTGATGAGAAATTCTATATATACACATGGGAGTTGAAAATTTTTCATTTTCCACATTTCAAGCAAGGGGAGTTCATGCTGTATTCCTAATCCTTTGACACTTGAACTTCCAAATTCCATAATTTTCTCATCGTTTCTCTAATTTGTGTGATTCTTGAATCCTATTGATCATGGAGTGATCAACTTAGTCGTGGGGAGAGCATTGTGCACAATTAGGCAATTTGAGCAAAAGTTTTTCTATTGTTTGAAGAGTATATTAAGGGTGAGAATAAGAACAAATAATCAAATCTTGATAAAATAAAAACTAATAGACTTAACCAATTCTTCTGACCATTCGTTCAAATTCAAAAGTACAAAGAATAGGGATTTGTTTTTGAAATTATTCTAACTTTGTAATCATAATAAGAGTTATAAAGTAATAATAAGGATAAAATAATGATCAAATCCAAGAACCTGAGAAAAGATTATAAAAAATTAAGAACTTATTTGAAATACTTTGGCAATTTGAATGAATCCTTTATGATTACAAATGGCTCCTAAGAGACCCACAGTAGAAGGACCCTCACAACAAAGGATCAAAAGACCTAGAGGAAGGGAACAAGCTAGAGAACAAACTTCATAGGCCTTGTAAGAGGCTCAATCCTTTAGCATCCATCAGCAAACACCAATAACAAAACATTTTGTACAAGTTGAGGCTAAAGCATTGCTAGCTCCAGAGTAAGGATAGTGCCTCATGCTGTTGGCCAAATGTCTCTAGGCCATTCAATAGTAATTAATCATATGCATAGTTATTGTGAAATGTAAGTTTAGATTATTCATGGAATTTGTGCCTTCTAACATCTGAGAACAACTCCAAGCCTCTTATCTATGGCCAGCTCTATCATGCACCAAAGAATGGTATTTAGGAGAAGTATACTAGTTCCATAAAAACAGATAAAATGATGCCATAGTTAAGATTGAGTAGATCACAGTGCCTTACTTAGTCGAAGAAATTACAAAGGCACTTAATATTCCTAACATTGGAGAAAACATTGCATAGATATCTATAAGATTTAACACTACGACAAATAAGTTATGGCTGTAAAGAGCTTATGGATCAATAGATAAGGAATATAGTGGATTGTCTACTAAGGAGAAAATATATTTTAAGATTGAAACTTGCCATATTTTTCCCACCAAGAGGATGAACAGAATTTCCACCTATGCTATAAGAGGAAGTGTCATTCTCATGGGGAATTTCAATGCAATTTTTGCTCATTTTTTGTTTGTAAAAATTCAAAGAAGATTTACCATTCCCTTGCATCATCAAAAGGTTATCCAAGCAAGCTAGGATTTTGGACTATACAAATGTGTCTTACGCAAGGCCCAGAATGCATCCTAGATTAAGATGTCCAAGACAATACCTCCAAAGAAAGATTAACTAGAGAAGCTAATATGCACTGAGGGAGTAGTAGGGTCTACACCCATAAAAATTGTCCCAACCATAGGATAAGAGCAAGCAAGACATTGTGGGTCAATGCCAGTTAATGATAGACTTAAATTAAGTGCTCCACTAGCACAGCAGGACTACCGACCTTGTATGAGCCATTTGGAATAGAGTACTAAAACCATAAGCTAGGGAAATAGGGAAGGTTCTACAATGTATAAAGTAAGACAATTCCATAGGATCAGTAATATTAACATGACCCGCTAGTGATCAAATCTCATTACCGGCAAGAGAAGATGAAGATTGGGGACAACAAACCTCTAGGAATGTTGCATCCTTTTAGGTCATGTAGGAGATAGAAGGAACCATAGTTATGGTAATGCAACACTAGGATGCAACATGAGCAACAGATGTGATCACAAATCATAGTAAAGAATCATTTAATGTTTCCATTGTGCTTCCAATAGATATTACTGGAACCAAAGATGTTGAAATGATAGCCGATACATCCATGCCTTCACAAGAACATGAAGAAATCTTAGATTGCCTATTGCAGATAGGCCAAGTAATGCAAAATCTCTTTGATATACCTAGTGATTTTAGTGTAGTATAATCAAATCTAATTTTAACAAAAGGTAAGCTAATAATGTTTGAAATAAGAGCTGAGCATGGAAAGAATGAAGTGTAGAGCTTGCAAGCTGAACTGGTAACCTTAAGGAAAGAGAAGAGAGATCTTGCATAATACATAATGCTAGACTAGCTTGACAAATTCAAAACTGAACAAGTAACCCAACTCACTTCCAAAAACATCCAAGTGGAAATGGAAAAGAAAAAGGCAACATGGAACACCTTTGTGGTAGAAGCACGATGTACATACATGCTAAAGCATGAATTATCCTTGAAGAGGAAAATAAATGAATTATTGCTTAAAATACAAGATTAACTTATATAGAAAAATAAAAGAATGTATTGAAAGAAAGTATTCATCAACTCAGAGAATAATTTGCCAAAGTCAACCAAGACATGTGAATATTGGCTAGAGAGAATAAAATCCTATTAATGGAGGAAGTTTTCGTAATTCACCAAAAGTTAGCTATTAAAATTAGCTCATGGTAAAATGAGGCCAAAAAGCATGAAAGGCTTAAGGAATACTTTAGAGATTAAGTGGGCATGTACAAGAAAATAAACAATAAAGAAATCTAGGTTTGTAAAGCAAAAATCAACTCCATCGCTACACAAACATCTAATTGGTAGCCAATCTTGAATGGTCTTGCCCATGTCCACTAAGTTGAGATAAAGAACAAGAACCTATAGATTAAAGACCTCATAGAATACATGGGATTAGAAAATATCTTATATGCTAATCTAGCCATGCTCCCAAAGGGTAGATCAAGAAATGAGTTAGAATAGTAAGTGATTATAGTGTATGCAATGTATGAAATGGAGTTTGTGGACCGAAAAGATGCACAATAGAAACTACACATCGCAAACTTCAAACTTCAAGTAGTAAAAGCCAACTACTAGGATAAGAAGGATGTAGCAACAAACCTAGCTAGCAAAATGATCAACTATCAAGAACTAAGAAAAGTAACAAGTGCATTTAAAAAAGAAAGATGATAATTTGTAGCTTGGTATGTAAAAGCAAATAAGATGTTTCCATAGCTGCCATGTCCATGGGAGGTATCAAGTTTAGCAAACATCATAGAATTTTCCTAGATGGTACATGATCCTAGATCAAAAGAAAAGAAACTTTGGGTATTACTCAATAGATATCAAATTCCAAAATCCAAAGATAAAGGGAAGAAGCTAATGGAGGAACCACCACCACTAGAAACATGAGGCTACATCAAGCTTTACCATTTTGTTTTGTTTTATCAAATTATGTTAATCATGCGTTGTATGATAATTTTGTAATCCCACTCAAACCATAATGTAGCATTCAAAGTCAAGTTAGAAATGTATATAAGTAGTCATGTCAAAGTCTAAGTACACCTAACAATTTTGTAACGAACTCTATCCTCCTTTTATTTTAACTTGAGGATGAGTTTCCAGTTAGTCATGGGGATATGATAAAGTCCTTTAAATTCAAATTTGTGATATTGTATCTACGATGTTGTAGCTTTGCTTACATCATCATACATATGATGTAGTGGGTCATGGTCCTCACTATATATACTAATCCACTGTCACATCAAACAAACAACTTTTGTGCAATACTTAACAAAATTCTTGCAAGTTAGAGTTAGAAGTGAATGCTTGTAGTGTGGTAACTAACAATTGTACAATGTCTTTATTTGAGTGGATTGTACCTAGACACAATTCATTACTAGCTATTGTTGATGCATTTAAGTCATCCTATGGAGTAGAATTTTTAAATTAATGTTTGGGCTTGATGAGTGGCGAATACCCCTACACTCAACCATATAAATCACAAGTGTTCACGCATAATTTGCTTGAATTATGTAGACCTTAAGTCTTAAAGTACACTTGTTCTAGGAAGTGAAGTCTAATTGTTACAATCTTTGTCTTCCCAGTTACACTTATGAAATGCAAAGGTATGACTAAGTGCAAGTGAGGCATCTAATTTTTATCATTTTTTATGTTTTATGTTCCTAGTGCTTAAAATAAAGGAATGAAGTAATTTTTAATGGCTAATTTAATCTAACTAACTATGTAATCTCTACTAATCCTAACATAAGTATCCAATCCCACTTTTCATACACATCCTAAACACGTAAAACGTTGTTGGGTTACCAAACATTAAGTGTTGTTGGGATTACCAAGTGTCATGTGCATGCTCAAAACATTCGTGGTTATGTGATTAATTGATTGTTATTTAGCCTAGCTAAGTTAACTTAGCTTATTTCGGCTTAATTACTTAAAAGCATTAAATAAAATTGCATAAAACATTAAATGCATAAATAAAATATCTAATCTAGCCAACATGCTACAAGGTTTATCAAAAATCTCATCTTTATTGCCACACACACTACCATGCTCAAGTACAATAGTTCTAGAATAAAGATCTGTACACTTAATGGCTTTTGCTGCGAGCACTTGGGAAAATATTCTAACTCTAAGGAAGAAAAACTACAAGAGCTCTGCTATGCTACAACAAAACTTATGCCCAAACTATGTGCCCAAGCACTATATGTATAGGCCAGCACACATCCCATGACAACAAATATCCAACATTGCCTCTAAGCCCCCGAAATCGGGTATTCAATATCAGGGCTCCAATATCGGATATTCAATATCAAAGCTAGGAAAAATACAGTTCATCATACCCCCACAATTGAATGAAAACTCATCCTTGAGTAAATAAAAGGAGGAACAAGTCCCTTACAAAATATTGGGAAGGTATGGGATTAATTACTAGCACACAAACTAACTCAGATAGAATAGATAGATTCTAAGTG
Organism: Gnetum montanum; assembly: GCA_015680685.1. Lineage (NCBI taxonomy): Eukaryota > Viridiplantae > Streptophyta > Gnetopsida > Gnetales > Gnetaceae > Gnetum > Gnetum montanum. Next base: position 223,484 of record MNCI01005374.1, on the reverse strand, counting down.
CTCAAGTGTATGACTTTATAATCTTTTACAAAATTGGGTGTTCATGATAATAGAATTGAACACCCTAGCCAAGACTAACATCCAACTCCTCTAGCAGCTAAAGAATAAGGAAAAAGATTCAATGATCATGAAGGGGCCCCTCATTGCATGGTGTTGCTATTGATTCCTTAGTGAAGATAGTCCCACCTCCAGTCCACTCTTCCCACTACAATCACAACAAAATCATGAATTCATGTGCAATGTGTAACTTATATCTTTTAGGTACATTATCTCATTGGTAGTTACACTTGGCTAGGTTGTGATTATGGTGAATTGATTATTTTAATAGCATTAATTGGAAGACTAAAAAATAGGATAAAATGGATAAGCAGTTCATTATTAAATTCTAAAAAGCCCAAATGCGATGAAATGCTTGAAGAGTGTTAAAGAATTCTTAATAATTAGATGTGCACAATTGGATGTCATTGATGGGGCACACAAAAGGACTTGATTGTGAAAATGCCTAGGATAAAGAACTTAACTAACCCAACCAAAAAGTATATAAGTGAATCCTTCCCAAAGTAGGCACATGTTATATGTTGCCCTTGCATATCCTCAAACCAAGGAGTCCATGGATCCCATGGGTGATTAATGGTTATGAAAAGTTAAGTACAAAAACCTAGAATAAATTACCTAAGAATTTTGACACATACAACCAAGACATTAGAAAAGGACATGAACACCAGTAGTGAGGTGAGGCATGGAAAGCATAGATGGATGAGAGAGAGAAAGTGGAATGGAGTTCTCGATTAAGGTCACATAATGTCCCTCATAAATTTATTAGGTAAATGACCTAATACAATCCATCCTTAGTCCAAACTAAAACCAACCACATTTGGTGACTTTGCATCACCACTCTAAGACCGATCCATCCCCTTGAGGCACAAGAGTGCTCCCATAGATAACCATTGCCCTTACTTGAGAAGAAAAGAGAAGCACTAAGTGAGAAAGGGTCTTAGTTAGAGGGGACCTTAAGGCATGGGTAACATGTCTTTCTAGTCCCATAACCAATGCTTGTAGCCCATTTATTTTGTCTAATGGATGTGCTTTGAATTTTCATCATTTTTTTAATGGAAACCACACCATGCAAAGACTTATTCAACTTCCTATTATTGGTCGACACGAAATGGTAAGAAATCCCTGAAAACACCCATGAACCCAAGTAAGTAGAAGAGTACAAAGAGTATTGAGCCCCCTCGAAGTCACACCCTATTCAAACCTTTGGATCCTTTCCAAGATTGGAAACTACCAAGTCACAAGTTTGTTAAAGTTTTATTAATGAAAAGGGACCTCACACTTCAAGAACCAAACACACCATAGAGTTTGTGGATGGGTGTATGACATGGAATCACTACCTATTTCATGAAAAAGGAACCATGTCTTAGTTATCAGTAACAAAACTCAAAGCTATAATCCATACACTAATAATTAAATAACCAGATAGCACATTGTCCACATCAAGTAAACTACACTATACCTTGTTGGCAATAAGGCATGTTATGATTAGAACACAATAAGAAAATCACACCAAAATAAAGAAAAATATACAAGAAAATGTAAAATAGTCAAGAAAAATAAAACATATTAATAATGTTGTCAAACAAAACATAATGGTGTAAAACAATAAAAAGTAGAAAAGAAAAAAGGTTGTAAAAACAACAAAGTGTAAAAAGAATGTGTAAAATAAAAAATAGAAAAAAATAAGTAGCCATTTATATGATTAGCATGGATGGCCATCTCCCCCACAACTAAGTTGGAAGGAGGAGACCCAAAACATCGAGCATGGTTGTCCATTCGAGGAGGTGTTAGGACCACTAGCTTCCTTATACTCATGAAAGGTTTAATTTGTTGCATGTTGACCATTTGTTTCTTATCTAGGCTCTTAGGTTTGTAGATAAACATGGCCCTAGAAGGAAATGTTTCAGAATTTATATGAGGACCTTCCCATAGTGTTTGGAACTTGGTTCATTATGGCACATGTGTGGGGTTCCAGTGGAAGACCTTATCTCCAAGTTGAAATTTGACTTTCCTAATTCTAAAGTCATGGTGTTTTTTGTTAAATGCCTTGTGCAACTCATTTGATGACAGGGCCACCAATCAATTTTCATCTAGCAAATTGAGATTTATTAATCTTTCTTTTTATGCTATACTTAAGTCAAGGTTAAGGTCATAGGCTCTTGAAAGTGTACAGAGCTCGAGTTGAATAAGAAGAGTTGGCAATTTTCCATACACCAGCTCATAGGAAGAGTAGCCTATAGGAAGCTTCCAGGTGGAGTGGTAGGCCCAAAGGGCATCATTGACTTTCTTGTTCCAATCCCTCCTATATATGCTAACTATTCTCATTAAGATCCTAGTGATTTCCCTATTTGTAACCTCAGCATAATTGTTGGCTTGGGGATGATAAGGTATTATTAATTTATGCTCAACCCCCAAGCATTGCATGAGCTTCTAAAATGTAGTACCTATAAAGTAGGTTCTAGTATCAAAAATTAACGCATGTGGCATACCAAACCTATTTACAACATTCTATTGTACAAATTGAGTAGTAGTTGAAGATGTACAGTCGATGATGGCCACTACTTCTAGCCATTTCATAGAATAGTCAACAGTGACTATGATGGATGTCTTTCGATTTGACATGGGCATGATGGAATCCATGAAGTCAATGCCCTAGATGTCAAAGGGTTCCAGTGGTTGAATCCACTATTGAGGTCCCTCCATTCAAGCTATCATTCCACCATCATGTTGGCAACACTCACAAGAGATAACAAATTGGTGAGCATCCCTAAAGATTGTTGGTTAGTAATACCCTATCATCAAGATCTTAATGGTCGTGCATCTCCCAACATAGTGGCCTCCACTAGCACCCTCATGAGCATCCTAGAGAACACGCAGTTGATTAGCATTAAGGCCATACGAATGAACTAGGCCATCGATGCATACCTTTTGAAGGTGCTTGTTGATCTTCAGGAAGCATTTCGCCTAGTGAAGAAACTATTGTTTCTTCTAGCAATCCATCTCTTGTGGCATCTCTTGAGTGAAAATATAGGTGAGAATGCCATCATACCATTTAGGCTCAATGAACAATTATTTAGTTATAACTCTAGTAAAGAGAAGTTCATCAGGAAACTAATCAAATAGTAGGTTTTCCTCCTCTTTGTTATCTCATCTTAATCAAGACAAGTGATCAACAATCACATTCTCAATTCTCTTTCAATCTACCATTGTAAAATTGAACTCCTACAAGATAACCAACCATTGTATAACATAGGGGCTCACCATTTGCTTATTTATCAAGAAATGAATTACGCTATGGTGCGTGTGCATAAACACTTTGTACCCAAGCACATATTGCCTAAACTTTTCCAAAGCAAACACCATTGCCATCAGTTCTTTTTCTTTGGTGATATAGTTTAGTTATGCACCCACAATGCTTCAACTTACATAGTGGATGTAATATGGATATTTCTTGTTGTCCAACTACATGAGCATAGCCCCCAAGGCATAATTTGATGCATCTATCATGATGTGAAATCGTCTAGACTAGTTTGGTGCTTATAGAATTAGAGTTTCTACAAGTTTCTCCTTCAGCTGTTGGAATGCATTTTCACATTCCTTAGTCCAAAAAAATGGAGAATATTTATTTGTTAGCCTAACCAATGATTTTTTATGCTAAGAGAAATTCTCTATGAATCATTAGTAGTAGCTAGCATGTTCAAGGAATGACCGGACATCTTTTACAGTTTCTAGTTAATGAGTAATTCCTTAAATGATCCTAATCTTTTTAGGGTCAACTTCAATTCCTATTTGTGAAATTTTGTTCCCCAAAGCAATTCCCTCTTGGACCATTAGATGGCTCTTCTACTAATTAAGTCAAAGATTTATCTCCATTCATCTTTTAAGCACTTGCTCAAGATGGTCCAAGGCTTGCTCAAATGTAGCCTCATAGGTGGAGAAGTCATCCATGAAGACTTCAACCCTACTATTGATATATTACTAAAAAATACTTAAGAGTAGGCATTGGAATGTGTTAAGGGCATTGCATAGGCTGCAAGGCATCTTTCAATATGCAAAAGTTCCCTACGGACTTGTGAATGTTTTTTTAGCTTGATCCTCTGGTGCTCTCTTGATTTGGTTATAGCCACTATAACCATCTAGAAAACTATAATAGCATTGCCTAGAAATGGTGAACATATAATTCACAAATGATAATGGCAAGTGATCTTTGAATGTTACCATATTCAACAATTAGAAGTTGATGCAAACTTGCCACCTGCTACCTTTCTTTGGCAAAATCATGAGTGGGCTAACCCACTCACTATCCACAATGGGATAAATAAGGTCCATCTTGAGAAGTTGTTCAATTTTCTCTTTGATGATTTGCTTCAATTTGGGGTTCAACTGCTACTGTGACTATCTTCTTGGCTTCATGGCTAGATCAGTGTAGATACAATACGAACATATCCTAGGATCAATTCTTGTGAGTTCAGGATATGACTAAGCAAAGACTATTGGCCATCTATTGACCACATTCAACAACATCTTCTTTTGTTCAAGAGCAAGATTTGCATTGATTATTACTAGCTTTCCATTTTTCAAGAATGCATATTCCATGTTGGCAGGTACAATTTTAAACTCAAGGGGCTCTTGTTTAAAATTTTCAGGAATTTCCAACTCTCTCCAATTAGTCTCTTCAATTTTGTTAATGGAGAGTTGGAGATGAACTTGCTCTAGTTCATCCATGCCTTCCATGTAGGCACATGTTAGGCTCTTAGTAGGTTTCATGCAAAGTGTGCTACTTTCAAGATCATTTGTTAGCCACTGGGTGCCCTCCAACTTTGTGATTGTTGCATACAAGCACTTTTGAATTTCATATATATCAACACACTAACTACATGCTTTGATAGATACATTGTTAATGATTCATAGTTTCTACACATAGTTGCACCTTGTATCACTGTATGTGATTCATGGAACTTTCTTCCTCTCAATCTAACTGAATGCATTTTCTTTAGAGATTTTGAGGGAAAGATCTTAGATCCCCAATCGTGCATCAATAGTGCTTAGCCAGTGATGAGTGGCGAGGTACCCCTACACTCAACCATACAAAACGAGTGTAGCATGCGTGATCCGGTCGAACTCTACAGACTAAATGCCTACACGCCCCATGGAACACTTGGGGTTAATCTTTCATTGTCTTCCCAAACTTACATGTAGTTATCACAGTGTATGGTTAAGTAAGTCCGAGGTATATGATTTTTATAGTCTTTTCTGGTTTTTCTCCTATGCTAAAGGGTGAAGGATTGAGAAACTAACTAACTCTAACTAAGGACTAATTCTAATTTAACTAGCGTTAGCATCTATTCCCACTTACCGTACATACCCTGAACTATGCAATTGTGGCTACCAAACGCTAATCGTTACTGGGATCACCACACGTAACGCATGTGCTCAAAGTGGTTATACTGAGGCACTTAACTAGCCTAAACGTACTGAGCAGCCGATTCCTTGACTAGCCGTACACATCTGTAGATGCTTGTAATCAAGTTGTACTCATTCCACATTCTAGGAGTTGAGGGTGAGAGAGACTAATCGCTATGAGTAGCCGATTCCTTGATTAGCCGTACACATTCGTCAATGCTCATAATCAAGTCGTATTCATGCCGCGCTATTGCAGGTAACAAATAACAAGTAGAAAATAACATGTAATAAACCTATTCCATACACTGCAAGGTTTATTAACAAAGCTCGTCTTTATTACCATACACAACTTGCGTTCAAGTACAAAGCTACTCGAACAAAGATCTCTGGAGTGATCAATCTACTAGAGTTTCCCTACTTTAAGCCTAGGATGGGAAATAAGGGAAGTGTCGCCTCTTATTTATAGATTTGATGACAGACCGCGATATCGTGTACACGACATCGCAGGGGATGACGCGATATCACGGCTCATGCGAATCGCATCTCATCATATCCCCATGACTGAATGAAAACTCGTCCTCGAGTTCCTTACAATAATATCAAGAAAGTATGGAATTATTGAGGGGAATGGAAGTAATGGGATGACATGTGAACAGATCATCATTACAGGACTTGACAAAACTGGTCTTCATGACAACAAGGGTGAACACCTTATTACAATGACATCAAGCCTTAGTTGGCAGCTAAGAGAGAGAAGTGTTGCTACTACCAACACCAAGATTGCATCTTCTATTGTCCATCCATAAGCACATCATCAATCCTGCTCCTTACATAGCTACTTCAGTGCTACTCTATTCCAAGTGTTTGCTCCAGATCCAATTCCGTTGTTGTATGATTGCCATATGCACATACAACATAATCATATATTAGCAAGGGTAAATGAATCATCATGTAATTGATACCTTGCTTCGGTGTAAGTCCATTGGATGAGTTGTGGTATGGCTAATATGGATCTGGGGATATATTAATGATGACTACCGAAGGTGTAGGGGTTAGAAAGAAAATCAAAAATTTCAGGGCTAGGAGAAAATCAAAAAAAAATCAGGCCCCATACCCCCATGACTAATCGCGAACCTCTGGTAGCGTTAGAATGGAGAAAGAAAAGGAGTAAGAAAGATAGATAAACAGGGACAACTATAGCATCGATGAAATGAATGTCAAGATTTTAATGAACAAAATAAAATTAATTGCAAAATGTTAAGGGAAAGATTTTAACTAATGTTCCAAATAGGAATGTCAGTGGGTCCTCCCCAAAGCAGGCTCATGCCTGTAATACCCTAACAAACCCACATTCAAAGAGTTCGTAGGCTCTGGGAATGTCATTTGGAACAAGAGTTAAAGTCTTAACCATAAAAATTGACCAAAAAGAAAACAATGCATCAACCTAAATATATACACTAATGATACAATCGGCAATGAGGTGAACAATGGAGGGAAGGATGGAGAGAAGAGAATGGAATGGAATCCCAAGAACAAGGTGGTGTACAGCCCCTTGTATGTTTCATGATTAATGTGACTTAGCACATCTCATTCCAAGTCCGACCTCAAACCAACCACATCCAGTGACTTCGCATCAATGCATTTGGCCAAACCATCCACGTGGATAACAAGGATGCATCTCCAACGAGCCACTACCATTCCGACGAAACAAATGAGAGAATGGGAAGCGAGAAGGGCCTTAGTTAGAGGGAACACTTTTGGTTCCATAACCAGTGCTTGGAGTCCAAGTTTATTCATCTAAGGGGTATGCTTTGAATTCTCACTTAGTTTTTTTTTTTGTATTTTGTGTTTTGTGTTTTTATGTGTAAGAACCACACCATGCAAAGACTTCTTATTTTTATTGTCTCAGCTTCCGATAATTGGGTAACATCAGAACGATGAGAAAACTCAAGAAGAAAACATCCAAGCACCCAAGAGAATGGGCAACACAAAAGCATCAAGTTCCCTTGAAGTCATACCCTTTTCAATCCTTGAGTCCTTCCTTGGTTTGAGAAAAACCCAGTCACCGATTCGTTAAAGTTCTTATTAAAAAGAAGACTATACATTTCCAAGCCGAGAGAGACCATAGAAACTGGTGGATGGATGGATGAAGTGAACTCATTGCCTACCATATCAAAAGAAACATACCTTAGTATCAACATTGTGACTTAAAGGTAAAAACCAAACATTAGAAATCAATATGAAAATAGTTCATACCATCATTCCGAACACTTATTGGGTGACAAACTTACAAGGTGGATCACACACACACACACACACACAAAATGGAAAAAGTATAACGATGTTGTAAAACAAAAACTAGAAAAGTTAAAGAAATTTGTAAAACAAAAATGTGTGAAACAAAAATTGAAAAAGAACTAAGGGCCCCATATGATTAGCATAGGTGGCCATCTCCCCCATGACTGAGT
>MNCI01005374.1:202472-212485 GCA_015680685.1 Gnetum montanum | reverse complement strand
AAGGTTTATCCACAAAGCTCATCTTTATTGTCGTACACAACTTGCGTTCAGGTACAAAGCTACTCGAATAAAGATCCGTTCACTTGGGGACTCCTACTGCGGGCACATGGAAAATATTCTATCTCTGGAGTGATCAATCTACTAGAGTTTCCCTACTTTAAGCCTAGGATGGAAAATAAGGGGAGTGCTGCCTCTTATTTATAGATTTGGTGACGGACCGTAATATCGCATACATGACATCGTAGGGGATGACACGATATCGTGGCTCATGCGAATTGTGTCTCATCAGCCAACCTCTTCTCATGATGATTAGGAAGTCCCCCTTGTAATTGTCCACTTGGATCACCAGAAAATTAGCTGGGTAGGACCACCCACAAATGGTAGTCACAATGTCCTCCACTAGTCCCAAAAGAACAATGATGGACTAATCAGCCAACTCAAGACAAATGTTTCTCTTCTTAAGTGGAGGTAGGTTCTAGGCTTTATACATCTCATGGAAAATTAGATTAACACTAGACCTTGAATCTAGAAGAGCTTTGCAAGGCTCATTCCCCGCGATTTGAAGGGACTTTCAAGATTAGATAGTTTTCTAAGAGGGTGGCTAGCCTTTATCTAATTGGTTATAGGATGGGTTAACATAACATTATGCACTTTGGAAGGTGTTTGGTTTGAAGGGGACTCAAATGGATTAGATGTAGAGGGTGATGGATAAACCAAGTTGCCAGTTGTTGGTGTATGTGAGGGTTTAATTAGACTATTGGTTTAGAAGAAATACCTTTTTTATGATCTAGTTTTTGAACCACCTAGCTGAGGAGCTGACTATAAGTTAACAACCTAGTTGCATTGTGTTGTTGTAGCTAAGGCAAAATTTCTCACCGCATTGATGAAGTAGGCATTAACTAGGTTGAGGGTGGAGTGACATATGTAGAAGCATGAGGAGGGTAATATGGATATGGGATTTTTCCTCTAATAGATGGAGTATGAGTTCTGTAATACTCTAGAGGATAGTAGTGATGTTGGAAGGTGGTGTGACTAGAAGAGTCATGTAGAGAAACGAGTTACTAAACATAGTGCCCATATGGATCTGGTTGTCGACAAGGGTACTGCTACCTTGGTGGTGGCATCCTCCATGACTATGGATATTGCCACTACTAGTACTACTCATATGGTTGTGGTGAAGCTCCACTTGGATAGTAGGTTTGTTGTTGATGGAACTATGTAGGATTGCCTTGAGGATAAGGTAATCTTCTAGGTGTTTTTCTTCTTGCTAGTCTACGATTCAAAGTGAGACTCCTGCAAATGTGACACTATAGGGCAACATCCTTTAAGATGTTCATATTGGTAGATGTCACACCCACCACCATCATCTAATTTATCTTCATAACTTCTTTTACTATAGCAACATTTCCCTTACCGCTTTGGTAGGCATGTTCAGCTTCTCTCCGCCTCTTGCAATCATGATCACTACTTTGCTCCCTTGATTCTTCAATAATTTTTAGAGTAGTCTGGAACTTTTCATCTAACAAATCCTACATTTTATCTACCTTGGCTAAAATTTCAAACATGGATTTCTACATTAGCAAGTTCTTTTTCTTCACCACCTCATCAAGTGATGACTCTTCCTCAATGTCACAAAAGTGAACCTCCCTCTTTTTGATGGAAGGATTCCTATTATATTCTTTTATACTTTCTCATTTTCTTAACTCACCTTCTTCCTTTTCTACTTGTGTAATTAGCCTTTGAATTTTATGGGCTCTTAGTTCTAAAAATTGTCCTTGGGCATAGACTCCAAGAGTTCTCCTCATTTTTTATTTGAGCCCATCTATGATATGACAAAGTTGTTCCTGTTGAGAATAATCATGGCTAGGACATCTGTGCAACAAAGAATAGTATTGGCCCATGGCTACATCCAGGGGTTCATGCATCCCTTATTTCCATCCTTAGATTTGTCTCTATAACTTGGATACTTGGGAGTACATCTAATATTTGTCATTGAATAGTTCAAGTACTGTACTCCATCATCTGATGAATTCTAGTTCTAACAACCGATACCAACTCTCTACTTCCTTAATGAGTATCCTTAGGAATAGCTTAAGCTTTTGCCAATCATTCTCTACATTTTGAAAGACTCATGCATTGTGAAAGTCCTAAAGATGGTTCTTCGAATCTGAGTTGTATCCCCATTCAAACTTGGGAATATTGTTCATGTCTAGCCTCTTAATTCAGCTATCCTTTACGTGCCTTGTAGGAATTCTTACCACCTCTATGATGTCCAACATGCTTCAAGTGGCAAGTAAAGGCTAATCATAACCATGGTCGATGTGGTGGCCATGGTACCTATGATGTCCTCTACTATCCCTACTTTCATGATTATGGGCCTTCCTTAAATGCTCACATCCTAATCTTGACTTGTCCAATGGGCCCTATAATCATTTTGGTCCTGTTGGCCGCCTCCATCATGATCATGCCCTTTACGATTGCGTTTGAAGCTAGAGGAGGAAGAAGATGATGATGAAGGTGAAGAGGAAGGAGGACTAGCACCACCATGATGCCTGCTACCCCCTCTTCAATGATCATGGCCATGATCACGATAATGATGCTTATCCTAATCTCTGCCATGACCTTTTGATGAGTCACCATTTAGTCAACCGTGATATCACGTATGCGATATCGCAGCCTGTCTCCTCATCTATAAATAAGAGGTAGACAGTTCTGATAGGCAGTTTTTTCAATTCTTAGTTTAAGTGTTAAGTTTTATGTAGTTCTTCTCTTAACCCTTCTCTCCCAGTGTATGCCTGCAGTGTGGTGATTGTAATTGTACGACATCCTTATTTGAGTGTGACGTACTTGGACATGCACATGACTGAAAATAAAGATTGAGATTACTTCATCATTACAGCATTCACTTAGCTTAATTATTTATTTAATTATTATTTACTATTTTCTTAGTTAATATCTCTTCACCTTAAACTCTTGTTAAACACGGAATGAGTACGACTTGATTACGAGCATTTAAGTGTGACTACTTGGTAACCTAGTAGCGTACCTAGGATTTGTGCTTGGTAATCCCAGTGGTAGTCATGCACAAAGTCCAAGATGTGTACAGATGATCAAGCAATGGATGCTCACCCCACTTAGGCTAGCTTAGATTCTTTCTCACCCTCTCTCTCTCTCTTAGCTTAGTTAATATCATTTCCCATTACACCCAGGAGTAGCATTAGTATAGGAACACATCATACACCTCATTCTAGACTAAACCATATATGACAAAGTTAACACTAGTCTGGATGCGAAGACAGCAAACTGCGACCTAAGGATAACTGTCTTGATACCACAACTAGCCCATCTATGGAGTTCGACCGGATCGTGCGTGAAACGCTCGTATTCGTATGGTTGAGTGTAGGGGTACCTCACCACTCATCACCTTTCTCCCTAGATCCCTTCTGATCATGAGATCCATTCTTGCTAAAGCTAGGATTATGGATACTAGACTATAGGTTCTAGTTTTGGTCTTCTTGACCAAATACAAAGAGAGGAGTGTCATTGAATAGAGAGCCCTCAAAGAAGAAGCCCTCACCATCTATTTTGTATAGCATGAATGAGGAGCCATCGGATCATTTTCCCTTCACACTTTCATAATGCTTCTCTTGTTGTTAATCCCTTTTACATTATGCATCTATGTGATGGTACTCCCTGATATCACTATCCTACACAACATATTTAGAATGAAGTCTCTATAGACCCAACCTCATAAGAGTGTGTTGGAGCATTATAGGAATGGATCGATCGAGTAGCAACATAATGTTGTCCTCTAGGTCCTACCATCCCATCTATTCATCTTGGTGTAGGATGAAGGTGAAGTTGGGCATATACTCATTAGGATGAGCATATACCACCCTATATTGGTGGGGCACTTGTTGATCTATTTGTTCAATTCTTTACCAATTGGATGTTCACTTAAACTTAGATGCAGAATCACTGCTATGAGAAGAAGAAGACATTTTGGAATTAGAGAAAATAAAACTTAATGTGCTTTGTGATAATTATTTTTGTTATTTTGGCATATGATTTAACCTTAGGATGTCTTCCAACAATGTTAAATGGTTTTCACTAAGTTCCTAGATAGTGCACGTATCAAACAAAAGATCCCAAATAATGATGCCAATGATGAGTGGCAAATACCCCTACACTCAACCGTATGAATCACAAGCGTTTACGCATGATCTAATAGAATTCCATAGACCTTAAGTCTTCAAGTACACTTGTTCTATCAAGTGAAGTCTAATCATTACAATCATTGTCTTCCCAATTACACTTTTGAAATGCAAAGGTATGGTTAAATGCAACTAAGGCATATGATTTTTTATCATTTTTCATGTTTTATGTTTTCGGTGCTTAAATAAAGAAATGAAGTAATTTTTAATGGCTAATTTAATCTAACTAACTAATTAATCTCTAACTAATCCTCATACAAGTATTCAATCCCACTTTCCATATACATGTTGAACACTTATAACGCTATTGGATTACCAAACGTTAAGCATTGCTAGGATTACCAAGCGTCATGAGCATGCTTGAAGCATTCGTACTTATGTGCTTAATTAATTGCTATTTAGCCTAGCTAACTTAACTTAGGTTAATTTAGCTTAATTACTTAAAAGAATTAAATAAAATTGCATAAAATGTTAAATGCATAAATAAAATAATTAATCTAGCCAAAGTGCTGCAAGGTTTATCAAAAAGCTCATCTTTATTGACACACACACTATGTGATCAGGTACAACAGTGCTTGAATAAAGATTCATACACTCAATGACTCCTACTATGGGCACTTGGAAAAATGTTCTAACTCTAAGGAAGAAAAACTAGAAGAGTTCTACTATGCTATGACAAAACTTATGTCCAAATCGTATGCCTAAGCACTATATTTATAGGTTGGCACACATCCCACAACATTGGATATTCGACATCACCTCTATGCCCCCAATATTAGACATTCAATATTAGGGCTTCGATATCGGATAAAATACAGTTCATCAGGGTTTTATGAGATCCAAATGTTATTAGTGAATTCAAGATAGCATGCAAGTGGAAAAGAGACAAAAGTTCAGCTACTTTCTCTGTAGAATGGAAGTGTGTTTATGAACAAGACAAGTGTCTATTTTTTTTACAACCATGAAGCTTCGTTTCAATTATCATCAATTAAAATTTTTGAAAGGAGAAAAATAGCAGTATTATAGTTGTTCATTCAAGTGAAACATAGCAGAGGCAACCGTAATAATTCAACATTGTTTAAGGATATTCTGGAACCTGCTAGCTATAGAGCAGCAAGATATATTTCACAGAGTTGCAAAACATTGAATGTTGGATTTGGTAAAATACCATTATCTATACAAAAATTATAACTATTTTTTGTTCATCATGTGAGCCATGGAAGTTTAATGACACAAGAGTGCAGAGCTTAACAAAGCTTCAAAAATTTGTAAATATTTTTAAAATAATTCGGGCATCATCCAAGATTTGAAAACAAACAATAAAAATTCAGATTATCAACATCAAAAATGCATCCTAGAATCCTAAGAAATATTTCTTATTCAATGGAACCCATTAGAAGCAAAAGAAATGAACAATGAATATATGAAAATCAGTGAAATTTTAAGCGCAAACTCAGATGTAGGGCACATATATATATCAACAAAGAAACCCTACAATAGAGATGGAACTGAAGAATCTGTCAAACTATACTACAATAATGAGAAAATGCATAGCCTCTCTTAGCTAGGTCAGGCCATGACCTAAAACAACACCTATGGCTCAAGCAGAGCTATCACTAATGACAATAATGATGGAAGCACAACAACAAAGTTAACTGCAGCGTAGTTGTAGGCTCCACTAGAGAAGGGCAAGCAAGCATCTATTCTGGCTTAGAGGAGATGGCATTGAGATCACAATAAGGCATCACAGATGGTAGGTTTTCCCCCAAATGTGGGAAGAGGACGATGCAATATCAAGCCATGAGATAAACATACAATTGTTTTGTTTACACATTTTGTGTAAATGTGTTAACAAAGCAGCAACAAAGTGACAAAGCCTTAACAACATTTTTTTAAGAAATATATATATATTACATTGTTTTAAAAGATGGAAAAGGTTTATGACTTAAGAGATAAATATTTATGAATGTTTGATAAATCTAATTTTACTTTCCATAGGAGATTATGTTTAATTCTCCAAGATATTTATAGTTTCTTATCGAACACTTGCAAACTTTGGCATATATTTCTCATTTTTTTGTAACTTCCTATGATGATCTACATGATATTTATTACCAAGGAAACACTTGGTCACCTTAGCTTAAATTTCTAATAACTTCATATGAAAGTTATAACTTTTATGCTTGTTATAAGTTAATATCCCTAGATATTTGTAATACCCTTAACTTTTCATGATTATTGTAACTACCTGATGAGTTGCATTTTATGTCAGCTCTAATGTTGGGTATGTGATGTTGGGGTTTAGATGCGATGTTGCATACACGATGTTGGGGTGTATGCCCCATGTCTATAAATATTGCACTTGGGCTCTAGTTTTCAAGTCAATTTTTGGTCTTTCTTAGTCAGAGTAGCGAAGCTCTTGTTGTTTCTTTTCCTCAAAGCTAGAATATTGTTTGAGTGCTCACAGAAGGAGTCTAAGTGTATATGATTATTTGTTTGAGCACTAATGTGCCTAAGCATAGTAGTGTGACTGGAATAAAATGAACTCTTTTAACAATCCTTGTAGCACTGAGAATAGCTTAATATTTTCTTTATTGCACTTTACTTTCTTGATCTTTATTTTAATGCATTTGAATTAAGCAATTTATTTCTAGCAGTTAATGAATGCAAGCACAACCACTTTGAGCATTCATATAGTACTTGGTAAGCCAACAACGTTTAACGATTGGTAGCCCAATAGTGCTATATGTGTTCAAGAAAGTGGGATGGTTACTTGTGTTAGGCTAGATAGGTAGTAAACAAATTAGATTTTAAATTACTTCACCTTTCATTCTTGTTGTAGGTGATCAAATCCATAAAATATAAAGTAAGAAAAATCATATACCTCAATTACACATAAATCATACCTTTGAATCTCAGAAGTGTAATCAAGAAGACAACGAACATTCTCAATGCTCATTTCACTTCCTAAAAGAGCTAGTGCATTAGATAACTATAGGTCCATAGAATTCGACTAGATCATGTGTAACGCCTTAGTGATTCATATAGTTGGGCATAGGGGTACCTAACCACTCATCATTAGCATTGTTGCTGAGGATCCTTTTTGTTGTTTTGTTCATTATCTAGGACTTAGTGAACAATATTTAAATCACTGGAATGAACCTTAGAGTCATATCTTATTTCACAATTACTACAACAAATTCTCAGGGCACATTGTGATTTTTATTTGCTAACTGAAAATGTCTCCTTCTCATAGGAGTGCTTCTTCTCCTAAGGCTGATAGAGTTAATTTTCCAAAGCCTCAATAGTATCAAATTATATATACTCATCCTGATGAGTATGTGCTGAACTTCACCTTCATCCTACACCAGGATGAACAACTATGGTGGCGTGACATGGAGGGCAACATTGTGTTGCCACCCGATCATGTTGAATGCTCTATCAAATGCTTACATGATGTGGTCTTCAAGACTGCCATGGGGAGTATATTGTGGAAGATGCTAACACTAGGGATTATCATCCTACCGAAGCACAATGTTTGTGGGATTGGCAGCTAGAGCAGCGTTATGAATTTTTGAAGGGAAAAGGACTTAACAATTCTCCATTCCTGTTGTACCAACAAGCTAGAGGGGAACCCTTCTTTAGGAATTTTCCATTCAATGAAACTCCTCTCTTTGACTTCGATGATGGAGGTCAAAATCAAAATCTGCACTCCACAGTTCACAATCTTAATTCTAGTAACAAGGGATCTAATGACAAAAAAGATCTAGAGGGACAAGTTAAGATAGGGATGTAGATAGGTAGCATGATCGTGATCATAGTCATGATCGACAAAGAGGTGGAAGTAGGTGCCATGATGGTGCTAGTTTTCCTTCCTCTTCTTGTTCGTCATCTTCTTCTTCTTCTAGCTTTGACCATGACCACAAAAGGTGAGACTATGATGGAGGTGATCGAAATGAATGAAACGATCAATGGGACCAAAATAACCAAAGGGACTGTTGAGATAGACAAGATCAAGGGCATAGACATTTAAGAGAGGCACATCATAATGAATGAAGGGGTAGTAGAGGGCATCGAAGGCACCATGATCAAGGCCTCAATGAGGCTCTATTTGCTACCCAAAGTATGCTTAACAAAATATGGTGTACCCACATTTCACTTATTTTGGGTTTCAACAAAATATTAAAAAAGAAAATTTAGAATTTATCACAAGCTTAACACTAAGCTTATGACTTGGGGTTACCAAGATAAGACTCACATAATTGTCCTTAAAGTACTTCTCTTACCAAGAGATAATCACATATATACCAAAAAGCTTCAATTAAGTCTTTATCTTTGCTTTAAATAGTTACTATATCAAATTCCTAATCATTCCATGTCAAAAGTACCTTTTTGATGTGTTGTTGTGAGCCATAGTGAGTTAGACTTGCTCTCAATTCCCTTTTGGCTATGTCCTGCTATGGGTAGCAACCTCTTGTAGTAAGTTAAAGCTTCCAAAAACTTGAAAGAAATATCCTTTTGAGTATGAGAGCCTACAAGTCATAGTGCCTTGTAACCCATACTAATTGCAAGGGTCTAGAAGTTGTAGTGCCTCACAATTTGACTTTGAGACCAAAACCTAAGACCAACATCATTTTAAGTGCATACAATTGTAAGGGATAGCTAGATACAACTTGCATGGTGGGCTATGACCTATTATAAGTTGCACCCACCCCACAACTCTTATTCTAACTTGCAAACTTTATTAAAAACTATCTTTGGACTAACTGTGAATTGCACTTGGCTTGTTGCCCCTCATTGGAATTAATTATGAGTTGTAGTCATCTCATAGCTACTAGTCTAGAACTCTAAACATCACAAAGTGACCTTCAAACTGCTCCAAATTTGAAGGGTAGACTCCCCACAATTTCCATAACATTAGGATAGTAGGAAATTATAAGATGCAATGGGAGTTGTTCCTATACTTATAAGTATTGGAACTGAAATTGTATTATAATTTTTGAAGATATGCTTAAGTAAATTAGTCCATGGTGGCTTTCTTTTAATGAAAGTGCTTGGGCTACTTATTGATCCATATTATGCATCACTTGGAGGAAATTAGAAATCACTACATTATCTGTTTACATATTCATGATAAATAAATTACATAGAATGAGGCTTCTTGCATCTATTGTCTAAATAGAATTAAAAAAATAACTTCTATAAAATGATTTTTGATCTTGATAATTTATTTAAAGTTGACAATATTTTGCATTAATTTTTTTCATATATATTGTTTTTGTAATTATGAAAAATTTATTTTCCCTTTTCACTCCAAAGTTGCATATGGGATAATCACTAAGAATGATGTTATTCATAACAAAATAATCAATGCCTGAAGAATGTAATTATCAATGTACTTTTGGTTAAGAAAAGTAAGATATATTCAGGAAGTTGTTACTTACCCAAAAATTCAAAATTTTTTATGGTATCTAATTCATTAAGGTCTTCCTATAGATACTCATCTTCAGCATAGGAAAATTGTTTCTTCTTGGTGTCCTCTTTGTGAAAGTGAAAATTCATTTTTACATGTTTTTTTAAGTACCTAGTTGTATAGCATGCTTGAAAATGAACACCTAGAATTTGCAACAACTTTTACCCAAATATCAATGATATATCATGCTTGGTGATGAGAGTAGTTACTCTAGTAGTTATGCTAATTATTAGAGTGGTTACTCTAGTAGTTACTCTAATTATTAGAGTGGTTATGCTAGCAATTACTCTAGTAGTTATTCTAATTATTAGAGTGGTTACTCTAGC